>NQII01002435.1:33444-143975 GCA_002778355.1 Clitarchus hookeri | reverse complement strand
CCCCCCCTCCTTACACTCCGGCATGACTCATGGAGCCTAGCGCCAGGTGGTCGAATGTCAGCTGACATCGTGGGAATTAGTTTTAATGCAGCTTATTTATCACGTCGACACTCTGGCCTTACGACGGTAGGCTAATCCTGGTGAGGTGATGACGTACGTGTAAAAATAACAAACTTACTA
This sequence comes from Clitarchus hookeri, assembly GCA_002778355.1. Taxonomy (NCBI): domain Eukaryota; kingdom Metazoa; phylum Arthropoda; class Insecta; order Phasmatodea; family Phasmatidae; genus Clitarchus; species Clitarchus hookeri. The sequence continues at coordinate 143,795 of NQII01002435.1, read as the reverse complement.
GCAGAAATCGCGCTACTCGTACTTCGGATAGGGAAAACTCGTGGTGCTAATAAAACACCTTCAACAGGTTCGGCTACGGACGAACGCCGGTTCAAGTCAATAGACACCTATTACAGAAGTCTGGAGTGGTATTCATAAGTCCCATGTTTAATATCTTTCAGAAAAAATTCAAGGATAGATAAGCCATAGTAAAACAGGAATTTAGTTGTACTATATATAAATATTGTCTCGTATAATATTTATAATACAACTGTGAGAACCTTACTATCGGTTGTTAACTGTAAAGTAAGCACTTTCCAGGCCCTGGTTACATTTTCCTTTCAGCTATGTTTATCATTTAACCATTATTTTAAATAAATTTTTCCATATAAGTAATTAACACAGTGTACATAATCCATCGCACTCTGAAGTTAACGTCTAGGTCTACAATAAAATATGTTTATAGACTATTATTCAAATGAGAGGGCTTTCAAAAGTGCTCACTTAACCGTTAATAGCCTATACAAAACTGTATATCACGTTATACCATCGCACAGAACTGTAAAAAAGAACGGATCATGTCTGGACGAGTGCAATGTCTAAAACATCACTCAAAGTGGACATGCAAGTGTATGATACAACCTAAATTTTACCATTGGTGTTTCATCTAGCTGAAAATATCATAAATGGAAGAAAGGGAGAAATCAGCTTATGACATGCCACTCTAAAAATTTAATATTTTAATTGCCGTATTTATAACTTTTTAAGGCACCTAGCTACTCCGTCTGAACCATAAGTGGCTAATGGAGACTGGAATCCATTAAAGCGTACTTAAAGCTAAATACATTGCGTGTAAATATTATGGAAACACAAATGCAATCTCTTTGAAAATGACAGAAATGAATATTTAATTCTATAAATAATGTTTTTATTAAAAGTACCGTCAATAAGTAAACACGTTGTACGTGTCTGAATTGCTTATCACTGGAAGCAAAACTTCAGTGGATGTTTAACGATTCATCTGCTATTTTTCGACCATTGGCTACAGTTTCAGTTGTAGGCCTAAAAGAAAATATAGATAAAATTTTAATATCATCGTGTAGTTAGTTATCAGACATGTAAAAGAAATTTGCATGTTTTGTGAAGAAATATTTTACTGCCTCGTAATTTCAAAATGCAAATATTTGAAGTCAGCGTGAAGAACACTTATCGGAATAGGTTGACTCCTTGGCCGAGATTTCCTCTACATCCGCTTGCATTTTCCTATCAACTCTTTAGCTAGTAAATTATATTTGCATTATATTTAAGACGTTGTTTGCTTTTATTATTTACTAGAGAAAGAGCAATGTGATAAGTTCTGACAGATTAGAAATTATATCTGCCATCTTGCTCCTCAGGCTTCCTACGAAACCAGCAGCCACGGATGGAATCTGTGTGGAAGAAATTGCTTCTCTTTGTATACATTTTGAAGATAACAGATTCAAACAAATACATGACCAATTTAACTATCTCAGAGAATACTGCCACGTTGGGAAACTTTCAAAAAAAATTTTCCGTTCATTATTTTGTTGTAAAATAAAAATTTCTTCAGTTTTAGAAAAAATATTTACATAAATATTGCCCATATTCCTTAACATGCCAGTATTCCTTAATAAACGTACCGTTTGTTTGAAAAGGTCAGCTTTTAAATTGATATATCGAGAAGGAATTTCTATAACACAGATACCACATTTAAAATCCGTGGCTGCAGTCCTGCTGGGCAGAACCCTTTATGGTGAAGTGTCCTTTTCATCTTGTATTTACGTATTTTCCTCCATAACTTAATTTACGGAGTCAATTTCAGAAGACCCAGCTAGTCAAGGTATAGGGATAATCTTAACAGTTATATCGAAATCCAATATATTTTTCTTACATGATTAGTTTCACATCTGTGACCGTAATCAAGTATTACCTAATTATTTAATAATGATAAACCTACCTGGTGAAATACATGTATAATCGAAACCGTCGGTATATAAAACCAGAATTTATCGATATAACTAATGAGCCTACTTTTCTCAACATGGGTGCAATTAATTTTTTAGTAATTTCTTAAAAACTGAGTTGGTAGGAAGGGCTTGACTTCTCAAATGATTTATGAAGCCCATTTTGAACATCGTTGTCGGACTTATTTATACCATGAAAGTTTGCATGTCCTTTTGTAGCATTTATGGTGTGCACAATTTGGTAAAATATTATTTTTAATGTTCAAGTGTAACATTTGTTGATATCGGTTGATAGGTCCTTGAGACATGGCATAAAAACTCCATAATTATCATGTGGCGATCTTCATGAATGAAAGACAAAAAAGTAATGTAGTAACAATTTATATGATTCTATACTGCCAATATAAAAATTTAAGTTAAAATAGATTACATAGTTTCGTAGATATAGCCCACAAAAATAAAATTATTTTATAAGCACCATTCTGAAAATAATTGTACCTTAATTTAAAAAAATACATTTACGATTATGGCCTACCACAGTACATCACCATCGCCAAATTTTGTAAGAATGCGTTGATTGTTTCCCGAGATGCGAGATAAAATAATTACTTTTTAATAGGTAGAACTATCTTAGAAAATGGCAAAGAAATGAGGCTTTGCATAAATAAATTTGATGGTTGTAATAAGTACTGCCAATACCAAGTTAAGTTGGAATACGTTTCGTTAGTAAATTATACTTAGCTGAAATGTTTATATAGCCGCCTTTTTAAAAAATAAGTGTCTGACCTACATTAAACATACTAGTTTATACCAACTGCTGGAGTACTATTTGTTTGCCAAATTTGAAAGTAATGTGTCAATTGTTTCCCGAGATAATACATAAAAACTTTATTTTCTCGCATGGTGCTATCTTACAAAATGGCGGGGGAAATGCTCTATGTTTATATGGCCACCATTTTTTTAATAAGTGTCTGTTTCATGCATATTTACAAGTATGTGGAGAGTAATGATCCATGGCCAATGCCCATGCCAGTGATTGCTAACTTTATATTTTTTTATTGTCACTGTAGCATGCAAATGTTTATTATCAGACATCTGTTACGTATTGCATATCAAACTATTCTTCAAAAGAGTAAAAGGTACTGATAAGAAAACTATTTTTAAAATAGTTTTTAGAATGTTTAAATTAACTGTATCTCCTTAAAGAATTTGGCAGGTTATTAATTAATTAATCTTCTATAGTTATCCGTTTGTAAAACTACAAGAGCTGTGTTTGTAATGGACCTCAAGAAATGGTTTACTATACTGACATCCATGAACTGAGACAAAATGGAGGCACTCAACAACATAAAACCGTATATAGCTGTGTGTGTAAACACTAGGGGTATGTAAATCGTATTCGCGTGCAAAAAGAAACGCAATGCAAGTTTAAATAGACTGAAACACTTAAAACGCCTCTAAATAATCGTAATAATACATTTACAACAACTTGAAAAACACGTGACCTAATTATGTATTTAACTTTCAATGTTTCGTATCTACAGAGTAGTGATAAACTGAAATAAATACGTTCTTATTAACAGAATAACTGTACTTGTATGTGTGTTAATAACTGTTATCATGACGCACGTTCTTAAAACCACATATTCTGCTATTGCAAAGCTGAAACTGTGCAAATGTGCAGGTCCCCCTGCGTGAATTTCATGAAGCGCAGTCATTCTCTAATTCGTTAAACTCATTTCCTAAGACATGAAATTATGTTATTTTTGCTTAGTCGGTACCTTAAACTCAATAGAGAAATAACCTTTAGAGCTCTTTAGATTAGTTGGCGTGTGGTAAAACGTGCGACTGTTATTTTTACATAAAGGATGTTAGATCTAGTCCCCGTGCTGATCACGTGCGCTTTGTTTGTCTACGTCATTTATATTTCGAAATAATTGTTTCACACTTCTCCCATATTAATTCGTCACATTTGTTTTCTAGACCAAAACAAAAGCTAATTTTAATTCCAACTTTAAATAATGTAATTTTTAAAACAAGTCTTTAATTAGTAGTATTACAAATATATGTTTTGTAGATTTCACAAGAAAATATTACGTATTTCAAATAAATATTTCCTTGGCAACTATGTTTCCGAAGATTTTTCTTGAAAAAGTGTGAAAATAATTTCACAATGTACCGATCTACGACGTAGGCAGAGTTCGACGGCTTTCCACGTGATATTCAGAGGCTGCTGATATTACTCTCTTCACGTTCATTTATAGTCGTGAGCTAAAGAATTTCACTTAGTTTAGACTTACATTGGTTCGCTTCGGCAATGTATCTAAACTCGCATATAAGTTTCGTGCAATTTTCCCGATAGGAAGTGGGGTTAATTAATGAGAAGCAAGTTATTTTAGTGCAAAACCATAACTTCCTTTGTGTGCAACAATGCTAAGAAGGTGAAAGACTACTTTGGAGCTAAAGATACGTCCTGATGCAGAGTGTACGCAGTTCTCTTGAGAGCCAACTTCAGCTTCCATTTGACGTAAATTCTCCCAGAACTGATCGGTTATAACTGGGTTAAGAAAGTTTGCTCGAGCAAGTGTCCATAAGTTAGTTTCCACCTCAGCGCCGTGAAAGCACGGCCAGGTGCTTTCTGAAAGGAACTCGATAATTTAATAATCCACGTCTGCTGACTAAGTGTGTTGATTGCTTTCGTGAATTCAATTAAAAACTGTTTTCGAGGGTGCCTGGTCAAGAGTATTCGATTTCTTTTCTACTTTAAAGTATGGTCTCCAACTGAAATAGCATTGAAATTCAAACGACAAAAGTTGAGTAACAAAGTAGTATGATTAAAATTTACGCTGGAAGATAATAATAAATTTCCTTCGCAGGAATATATTATGGTCACGTATAAAAGTGGTTACATAATTATTTTCTTTGAACGTTGATACTTATTATGGTGAGAATTCCGCAGAATAGTTAGTTGAGTAAATTTTTTTTTAAGTTATACTTCTTTTGGCACGTTGAGGGTAAAAGTTTAGTGTGCAACGGAAATTGCGCGCGCACAGTGTAACGAAATTCGACAGTGAACGTGATAGGGGTATGACCCAATGCTCATGCACGTATCGTCTAGCTATATAGAAACGCAAAGTACAAAACAGAGAAAGTGGTTATATTTAAAACGGACAGAAAATCAGTTTATGTAAAAAGCAAATTAAAAACCATTTAATTTATATAAGTAATTCACTATAAATACATATTTTATTAATTAATTTTACTTACATTGTGCAGTGAAAAATTTGTTAGTGACAAAAATTGTATAATAATATTTTGAAAGTGTTGTCAAGTATTTGAGGTTAATTTTTGTAAGTGTTATTTTTTTTTAGTTACACCGAAGAAGTATAACTTGTAACGCGCGTACATAAGTACACGCACCCATATTTTTTTTTAATTCTTCTGTGTTTATTTTCTGCTGTGTCGTTTAATTTAAGAGAACGAAATAGGACGAAGATAATAGGTTCAATAATCGCTCGATGTGAATCCTTCTCGATCACACCTGTCAGCGCCTTCACATTTAATGGCTTACAACATAAATTAACCGAATTTTAAGTTGTTTAGCTTTCGTGACGATTCGATATATCACTTCTGTCGAATTTAACCAACCTTTCTGGTGAGGTGACATTTATCTGCAATTTACAACTTTTCATTTTTTAAAGGCATATGTAGTCGCATGGAAGTTTTCTCGAAATAGATTACAGGTTATTTGATTCAGAACAAGGGAATTCTTGTATCAGTACAAAATAGTGAAAGATATTAAACGTTCTGGAGGAAAGTAGACTTCAAGCTCTTGCAGAAATTCTTGTTTCATCACTTATTATTACTTTTGCCTTGCTAGTATTTTATTGTTTATTGGTTGTCGATGTTTCTTTAAATCTTAGAGTAATGCATTAATAATTTTTTCTGGTACACCAATGTGTCCTTACAAAATATCATAAATATCAATTTCACCTAAGGTTTTCTTGTTTTGTGGGAAATTCAATTTCATCGGTGAATAATCGGACGGGATATTTTCCACGCCGGGCTCGGTGGAGCGAGCCAACATGGGTCGACGTGTGGTATCGACTGCGGTCAAGGTCAGACAGATAACAAGGGATCGCTACGAGATTAGTGTTATATTTAGCCTTCTCCCTTCCGCTATTACGAGCTTTGACCAACACGGCTTTTTTTTTATCGGTAGTGATGCGCAAAAAAAAAAATCCAGGATCAGATCACCAGAATACTGCGTCAAAGCTGAGAATAAATATAGTTGTAGGAACTAAACTTTTTTTTAAATATTGTGACAACAATAAAATATGGTTGCTGTTAACATTTAACATATTGCTAAACTTAGATAGTAATGCCAACACAACTGTCTTCTGTGACCCTGTCTGCGAATATTTCTATAAATACTAATATACACCTCTCGGCGCATGACGCTGGTGCTGCTAAAAGAAGACAGTTACCGCTACGGAATAGTTTTGATAATTTTTTTACGTTTCATGCAGCAGTTGTAAATGTATCAAGCGTACATGAAATAATGTAATTATCATCAAAATTGTATTACTACTACAAGAAAACTTAGAGTACCGTTTTCTTGCCGCTTCTGTGTCAATTATTAATAATAAAAGTCGAGTTTAATCTTGTACCGAAAATTAGGCGTTTTCGTCTTTCCTTACACTTCACATATTTTTTAAATCATATTTTAAAGTTATAGCCGTACTTAAAATATAAACAATTAAAAAACTTACATTACTATGCTGATTAATTTCTTCCTAACCATGAATTTTAATAAATGAAGACTTAACTCTATTAGTAAACTAGAGAATAAGTAAACGTAATTTAGCAAAAAATTCAGTTACTATAACATATTTAAATGTTTTGGAAAAAATGTCATTTGCAGAAGCGATTCGAAAATGAATTTAAAATAAAAATAACAAATAAATTGCTACGCCACACAATGTTCATGACCTGAAATATCATGTTGACATCGAGTTAATTATAGTATTACAAATTTTAATGTCTCTGTGGAACGAGTGTTTGAGATTTTTATACAAAAATAAGAAATAATTGTACAAAACAACATTTCAGGGACAACGTTTGATACTAAGAAAATCGCTTGCTCCTGCAAATGAAAGTGATGAACTGAAAATAAGTGAAGTGTGCGTAAAACAATATATACATTCCGTGAGCACAAGTATTTTATAACATTGTGCATATCATACGGAATTATATTGTCCCCTTTGTTAAGGATATGTGACAGGAGTTTAGAGTGAGATGGAGCAAGGTAATTTTGCGTGCATATAATTCTCTAAAATTTCGGTCATCTACGAGTAGTTCAACGCTAGGCCTACGGGAGAAATATGAAATGTTCCTCATATTTATTAATGCACTTAAGGAAATACAGTAGGTAAGCGACGGAGATAACTTTTGAAAAGATGCAAACCGATAAAAAATAAGTACCTTCGGGCACTTAAATAAAGTGTAGTCTTAGAAGAGACCGCATTCTTTTTTTTTTTCTCTGTCATGATTTTTGTGTTTATAATCTACAATCGCCTTATTTCCTTATGCAAAATCCATTGTGGGTACTTTTAATATTTTTTTTACAAGAGGTAACTTTGATTTTTGTTTAAATGTGTAATGCCATATCTGTTTTTTTTTCCCCCTTTGTAATGGCGTATGTCTGAGATAACAGCTCATTCAATCACCTGAGGTGTACAGAGGACCACAACAGAACGTGGCTCCAACCAACAAAGTTAATTAATGCACAAATGGAAACTATAAAAAACCGAAATATACAGAATTGAAAGCTTTCGTGCGTCTGAGAAGCCATGCATTGGAACGTTACAAATAAGCACGCCCTTTCGTATTTCCTCATCACGCCAAACGTTCGGCATGACAACGTCATTTGATTAATGACTGGTCCACATAGGGACCTCCATCTGCGTACTGGCGATGCTAATTTAGTTGTTAAACTGCAAAGAGTCCAACGACCATACACAAATACACACACGCGCAACATTTCTGGGGCTCTAAATGTGGTCGCCATTCTTGGCAGATGTAATGTTTTATTTGTTTTTTTTAAAGCCTACTTTAGGAAGGAAATAAAGACTAATGAGATCACTTTCCTGTATGTGTGTGTCTGTGTGTATGTGCACGTGTGTGTGTCTATGAGTTAGTTGTGCGTTTAATTCCGCACTCCCCCCTCCCCGACAATTCAATTTTTGAACGCGTAGACTGAATTTCACCAAACTTGGTAAACATATAGCACCAAATAAGTACACCTGATTTTTGTAGTTTCGTCTACGCCGGAAACATACTTTCCAACCGGCGGCCATTTTAAAATTTAGGATTATACGTGGTACCTCAGAAACCATCAAAACCGACTTAAACCAAAATTTGTATGCTGGCAGTGCAAGGTGTAAGCATTGAACTCAGAGGAGAATGTTGCTGTTTGTCCGCCATTTTTTAAGACAGCGCTACATTAAAAATTTTTAACTTTTACATTATATCTCGAAAACTACTCAACCAATTATCGCCAAATGTAGCACGTATGTAATACTGTAAGAGTTCAGGTAAATAGAAGTAATTGAAATTTTTAATGCGCTTGTTTTCAAAATGGTGACCATACAAATATCTTATGTTTATTTGTTTTAACTACCATACCGTTTAACTTATTTAAACCAAATTTTGTACTCTAACAGTATACATTACAATCATCATATAAGCCAAACAACAACCACTTTTGTCCGCAATTTGTAATAAAGTGCTACATGAATGAACACTGTTAATATCTAGGGAAAAAACTGAGCAATTCCTACCTAATATGTAAAACAAGTATTACTGCGGTAGGTGATTGTAAATTGATATGTTTTAGTAATGTATAACACTTATTTTCAAATGGTGGCCATATAACTATTTTAGTTTAAATATTTAATCTTCTACACCACGAAATTAAATTAAACGAAACTTTATATGCTGTTTGTATATACTACAACCATCAAATGTGTCCACACAAAATCTCTTTTACACGCCATTTTGTAAAATGTTATCACATGGAAAGTTAAAATTACGCAATATCTTCGATAAACACCCTATTTATACCAAAATTGGCAAACAAGTCGCACTATGGCAGGTCATGTATACTGATAAACTTTGTGAGGGACAGACACACACATATTTCCAAAATGATGGCCATATAAACGTTTTAACTCGAAATTTTTTATCTACGATTCTACAAAACGTTTTAACTTAAATATGTATGCTGACAGTATCAGTTATATCCATCAAAATTTTATATGCAAAGCATAATATCTCCGCCATTTTGAAAGATAGCCCTACGTGAAATAATACATTTTTTGTTACATATCTCGGGAAGCACTCAACCTATTTCTTTCACATTTGGCGAGAAGACGTTGTACTGTGGTAAGCCATATTAATGTATATGTTTTAAGTGTGTAAGTCTCTTGTTTTCTAAATGGCGCCTGTACAAACATTTTAGCTTAGTGTGCTATAGCTACGAAAATGTTTACATATTTAAATTAAAATTTGTAAATAATATCTACGACGATTATGGAATGTGGTAATATATTAATTATTTGTCCTCCATTTATGAAGATCGTCACATGAACAATGGCGGTTTTATGCCATATCTCGAGTATCAATCAACCGATTCATACCAAAATTTTACGCAAGTATTGCTACAGTTGGGTTTGTAAATTGGCTTATGTTATGTACGGCAGGCATGTTATAACAGCTTTGTAAATAATTTATATTAATTTGTTGTATATATGACATTTCAACAAAATTCAACTAAATTTTGTATGCAAGCAGTATTAATTAGAATCTTCATGTATGCATACAGATATCCTCTTTTGCCCGATTTTTTCAATATAGTGTCAGCTGAGTAAATTAAACGTTTTGCCATGTTTCCAGAATAATTCAACTAATTTCCACCATACGTTTCACACCTACAGAAGACCGTGCAAAGTAACGTGATTTAAATGGGGTCAGAAACAGCTTTTCAAAATGGAGGCCATATAAATATTTTGATATATTTCGCATATCCATTTAATAATTTAACCAAATTCAACCAAAAATTTTATACTGACAGTCTCTATTAGACGCATAGTATAAAGAACTTCTTTTAGGCTGTTTTGTAAGACAGCACCGATTAAGAAAACAAAGTTTTTATGCCATATCTCGGGTACCAATCAACCTATTTCCACTAATTTGTTTTAAACAATTATTTTTATGGTAGGTAATGTAAACCTGTGTGTTGTAGTGTCTCAGACGGGCCGTGTAAATATTTCAAGTTAGTAAACCCTATCACTCAGAACATTAGACTGATTACATCCGAAGTTGATGCACCGAATTCTACCCCCGTGATGCAGTTGGTTCCACGCTAGCATATTTTTACGAGTTTTTCTGAATTCGAATACCGGGTAAGTCACTCGTGTATTTTAATTGATTTGGTACTGTTTCACATGTTTCTGGTTTCATCTCTAATTACATTGCTGCCAATGAGACGTCAATGCCCACCTACAATCTAAGCTATTAAGAACTTCACTAAAATATTTTTGCACCCATGTAGAGGAAAGTAGGCCCATTAGTTAGCAGTAATTTATTGTTTTAATTGTTTATATCTTTGGCAGAATATTTTAATTAGTTATATTATGACGTGACAAAAGTATTGATTACGTCAATTTACCGCAATAATTAAGAAAAATAATAATTTTTAATGAATTAGAAATATAGTTTATTGTTATAGTTTGTTTGACGATGTAAACTGTCCTGGTTCTGCTTGAAAGTATAAAACATATCTTAGAAGTTCATAACAATTGGGTACTATTTTTTCTTAGTTTGGAGAAAATAATTTTAAAATTCCTGTGAAATATTTTGGGTGTTAGTAACTACAAGTAATATTATAGCGTGGTTTCTTGGAATGTGTTTTCGGCAAAAACGCGAAACACAAAGTGGCGTTTGTTTTTCCAATCACTAAGACAACAGTTCTAAAAAACTGACATGTATTGGGATCACATGTTACGTTAACCACTTAAAAGTTTACATGAATTTGTATCATTGCATTTGTCTTAATTTAAGTAACACACACACATTTATATATGTCTATGAATCAAGAACAGTAATAATACATTTTATGAAGTGGCAAGGCTTCCTAATTAAAACCTTATATTATTGGTGCTTCCCTTCATATCTAACAAACTTTGTTTGACTAGTACGTTATAAACAGCAGACGACCACCTAATTGCAGCCAATCGCAAATGGGAATGTCACTGCATAGTTGCCAGATTTATCATAACCACCACTTTCTTTACTATGAAATGTAAGTTGAGAAACAGAATGAGACTTAACCAATGATTAAAACATCTTTTTAAGATTATCATGTGGCCAGGTAACCAATACTTTAAACTGAAATTGTGAAACTGGCCTTAATACTTATATTTTTTTTAACAGTATACTACACCATCCACACTTCATACGGTGCCTTCAAAAGTTTCTACCGCAATAATAAATAATGGCATTCCTATATTAAGTATAGAATGTTCACGGTTACTTCCAACTTTTTTGAAGTCCTGCTAAAGATCTACTTCTAGGATATTCCTTCGCTTCACGCAAACAAAGCTTAACCAAATATAAATAATCACACCAGAAGGACCACGAACCGAATTCGTGCGCATACAATGTAATATTACTTTGCATAAGGACCACGAACCGGATTCGTGCGCATACAATGTAATATTACTTTGCATAAGGACCATTTATTTCTAGCGTTACCAACACATCTAATTCCTCCCTGTTTTTATTCATATTAATTATAAATGAAATATTAAAATTTAAAGACGATATAATTAAAGTTCATTACAACTAAAAATAAGGCAATTTTATGGTATCACAAATATAACACACTTGTAATAAGTAACACATTAGAGAATCAACCGCACACGTCATTCATGGGGTAATTGTTCAAAGGTTTCATTTTAAAAGTGTGAATTAACCACGAATAGATAATATGGTAAATAAAATATAAGCTTACAATTCCTGATTTATGGTTTCTTTTTTGAAAAATGTTTGTGAGCTAATTTATTTTATTCATGCTTATATATATATATATATTCATAGTTTTGCATCAAGCTTATTAATGTTATATTGTCAGTTTAAACTAGTAATCATTTTCATCTGAATTTCTGTAATTTAGTATTTAACTATTTGTCTCGGAAAAGGCACTATTTTGTCATATCCACCACTAACAATTTTCTCACTACCGACAAAGCTGGGCTAGATCCAAACACTCAACAGCTGTTTCAGGTGCCTTAATTTATTTTATATACAATAACCGTAATCGCACGTCGAACAGTTTAAATAAAAAAAACGATAGTGTTGAATCACTATACAACTCGCTTCGTGCAGCAGCTAGATGGGAGACTGAACGACTTTTATTCGTACAAAAAAAAGTAACAAGCACATTTGTTATTAGGGAATGAAATAGAAATCGGTGATGCGTAATGTCCTGAACAAATGTTAATAAGCTGCATTTAGCATAACTGTTAATTTACCGATGTTAAAAAAAGGTGTTCTTATGTAACGATATGCAGAATTATACAGTAAAAGCGTGTAAAATTGAAACTGGGGAATGGAGCCGCACCGCGAAACGTTTCGAGATTGGGAACACGTGGTTCTCGAAGCCAGCGAAAGGAGATATTGGCGTGCACATTTCTAATACGGATACCGACTGGTTACATGTACTATTGTGTACATTATTGCCAGGTATTAGTATACAGGGCCACTCCGTTGTCGGACCGGAGTCGATGTATCAGCCCGTGCCTCGCACGAGTTGCTCAAAGCGAGGGCCACCGACCAAAACGCACGTATGACAACGTCGTGCGAGGTTCTGCCCCTCCCTTTCAGATGTGTCACATGTGCGTTGCGTCTATCGTTTACACACGTACGTACTGCGGCGATGTGGAGACCACAGAGCCACCTTGTGGACGATATGTGAACCACACACACACATCATGAGTCGGCAACATGTTAAGGCCCATATCTCCTTCGTGAACTTCACTCCCCCAATCTGAAGACGTCCCGTGGTTCGGGCCTCGTCACGCTTTCACTACAACATCCTGTAAACGTTTTTTTTTTTTAAGTGGGATATATTCTTTTAAATGTCGAATTTAAAAAACCTTGTAACCAATCATACGAATAAATATATTTTGGCTATCTTTATACTGAGCTAGCACAAACGCAAGTAAATGTGTACGCACAAATGCAGGGTAGTCACGCTAAAGTATTACTCGGTCAAATAACATCGGCATAGAGAGAGGTACGAAACGCAAAACGTCACTGAATGTCGGCGCAACCATTGTTTTAAACTAACCTCGGTGAACAGTGTTCAACTACAGAAGCTCGCCTTCAATGCACTACGTATGCGTAGGTGAAATATCGTAGCACCTACCGAAAGTGGGATGAAATGGACCGAAGAACGGAATAAGAGGTAAAGAAAGAAGGAGAGTAAGATGAACGTTTTCCTCGAGAGAAATCGCACGAACCAAGAGCCTCGTGAACAATACGAACGCGAAAGAAAAGGAAAGTAAAATACTTCTCTAAAAGATTGAGAGCGAATGTTGTAGTTACGCGACACATTGCAGTTAAATAATGTTTGTGTGTATCAAAAATAAACTTTTGCTCTGGTTTTTTTAGTTCTACGATTTTCACCTGTTCAACTCCGAAAATCATTTCTTAAATTTTCCTCTCCAAAACACATGTGTTTCACATCAAAATGAATTACCTCATATACAGCACATGCTGATACGTCGTATGTGGAAACGGCAAGAAAAAATATATATTTGCCTAAAGTTAGTTTTATCAACTTGTAGTTCCAGCCAAGAAAACTTATTTATTTTGCATTTACAAACGACATTACCATGGGGACAATATAATTCTAATTTAAAAAAAAAAGCCTTTGTAAGAATGGGATGTAGAGAAATGAGTAGAGATAATAAGGATGAAGTTCACATTTGCATCAAATATCTTTATCTTTTTTAATGTGTCACGGGTTTTAATAAAACAGGAATTCACATTTATAACAATTTATCAAATGTAAAAGCGCAAGGGTTGTCAGTTAGGTGACGGTCGTCGACAGCAGTTATAAAGTTTGTGACCAGCTTCAAATAAAACTTAATAAAACTGCTCGAATTTTTTCGCCAGACACACGATTTCACATCGCGTCTGAACTGAAATAGATAAGTTTTTTCAATACTAGCGTTGGATTTTTATAGCGTTACGACATCAGTTTGTAACCAACATTCTCTAACAACTCCAACAAATCCCGAAAGATGAATATTGCTACACGAAGTAAATGATTAAGTAATATGTTTGTGTGTGTAGACTATGTTCTATCGTTATAAAAATTTTATTTTATAATGCCTATTTAATATATATTTTAATGTCATAAGATTCATACACGTGTAATAAGTTTTAATTTATAAATAATTCGAATTTTCTAATTAGTAAATGCTACCTTCATCTCAGTAAGATATTTGTTTACGATGCATCATATTCCTAATACCCACATACTGCCGAAGAAATAATACAAAAAGCTGCAGACACATGAGTGTAACCGATTATACGAATGATGTAGGTCGCATGTACAATCGTTAAACTTAGAAGTTGGTACGCATATTTGACGTGCAGACATATGCGTACCTTGTTGGCAAGTGCACAAAAATTATAATTCAAACATTTTTGTAACAGGGTAAATAACATAGCAAGGTACGAGTGACTAAATGTCTCGTCAACATGTAAGTGTCTTTAGTTTTAGATGCGAAAAAAGATGCTCAGAAATGGGGGAAAGAACCGTACATCGTCTGTAATAGAAAACCCATCCTAGCTTACGCTGGGAGTAATTTCTAAAAAAAGACCCGAAGAACAGAAACCAGGATAATCGAGCGATAAATCGAACCGTGGTCCAGAGTGTTACCACTCCGCCATCTTGCCGAGTTTTTTCTTCTTCTTCGAGGTCCACGATACGTTGTGTATTGCCGTTTCGGCTCCCTCTTTCCCCCGGGCTGACAAGATCTCTTTCTTCGTTGTGGCTTGACAGTCTTCATTCTGACTGACAGTCTTTCCGGGTTCATCCTTTGTACGTATTCAGTGCCTCCTCTACTCAACAATAGTATTTTCATATTTCGCTTACGTTCTCTAACCGCTCTTAAGGATTTCATTTCTGTGGTCTAGACATGTCTTTCTTACTTCTTATTTTCAAAAACCCAGGATGCTCTTCCATATTAGAGATGTTGGAAGGGATCCAGTATTCTAAAACTTTAACCACCTTTATTTACTTATTTTATATTCTAAATGTCTGTTGATTTATCCCCATATGAAACTAAAACTTTTTGCTTAATTGTTGTGACTCTCATAATCATAGAAAGAATGGTAACCGAGATAACTTAAATATTTCACTTGCTCTATTGCAAAAGCAGAAGTAATTATTTAACAATTAAACAGCTTAGTGCTCCCTTTAAATTGTATGTAATTATTGAGTTAAGATTTGAAACAATAATAGGACGTCTATTGACGAACAGCAAATGAATCTTAGAAACGATCACTCAACAACTGATGCCTGATCCTGGCACTACCCATATAATTATAATATAATTTTATTAAAAGACGTATTCTGAAATGACAGTTGCAATTTATAAATTACTGCTGTGTTAAATGCCGAATGTCCATGGAATCAAGTACATAATCTAAACTTTATTGTAGTATTTATTCACCCATATTCAAGATCTGTGGGGTTTCCTTTCTTTATTTAGCAGCCTTAAAAATATATTCCCAGTGGGTTTCACTTGAAAATATTTGAACTGTTCCTCCTGCCTCGAAACTTGATGCCTATCTGTGTCGCAGTGGGAATTCTTTCGAGAATCTCTAGAGATATCCCGTATTATAAATTTAAATCGCGGCTGCTCGGTCTCCGCTGCGGATGAAAGTAGTCAGCTCGGTTTATCGTAATTCAAATACCAGTAAAGCTTTTCCCGTGTCAGAACTGATATTTAAATATTGCATTGCCAGCTGAACGAATTCTCCTTCTGTGTCCCTCCCCTCTGTTTTTCATCTTCGTCTTCGACTCCCTTCTTATTTATTCTCTCTCTTTTCCTGTGCCACTCTCGAGTCTGTGAGGAGAATATGTGCGATAGTATTTAGGTGTGTCGTTTGTTCTTCTTTTTTTAAACTGTATTCATGTTATAACCAGACGTTTGAGATTTCATGAACTTAATATGCAAAACTACACTAATACCTCTGGTAAATTCACTGTTTCGTGAAAAGTGGTGATTAAATACAAGCAGTAAATTAAAACGATTGCCTTATTTATTTATACTTTTATATGGGAAACAATTACTCTAAAATAAAGTTTTCCTGTATTATAACATTTTGAGAGAGAAACATACTTGATATTTTTAACAGTGCAAACAGTGCGTGTATTTTATGTTTGTATTGTATTTGTATTGTACTTGTATTGTACTTGTGATCGTCAATGCAATAGAGTAACAAAATTTCTCCACCGTAAGGCAAACTACAAGTGAAATTCCATTTTCTTCATTGAACAAATTTTTTGAATTTTTGGTGAAAAACTAGACACGTCATTTTAAGAAGTAATACTTGTGCTTCATATCTTATTTGACCCAATGAAATACATAAAAGTCCCATTCGGTTTAGAATAACTAAAATTACGAAAATCTGCGAACTTACCTAGATACAAACGGGACCAACTAGAACATTAATATTGTTTTAAACTGTGGTAAGAAATAATCATAAAATATCTTATTAACTGAAGAATGGGAAAAACAGTTATCTGCTGTTATATTCCTGTAGTATACAATATTCGGATAATCCTTTATTAGCGATCTTTGGTAATGAGTTCGTGGACATAGTGCTTAACCCTGAAAACACTGGGAAACCAATTTCCTTATGAAAAAAATATGTATTTATATCTCAGTCTTGCAACACATGTAAGTAAATCAATATTTGTAAGAGTTATTGTAAGTCAAATAAAAGGTCGAAAACTGAAAATTAGAACTTTTCTTGTCAAAGCTAAGAAGTGATCTTGGACTGTGAGAACATGCGTGGCTTTTCGGAACATTTTTTAAATCGTTAAATATCAAAACTTTTTTTGGACATTTAACGTAGGGTAAAGGAACACAAATTACAAAGTTTCCAAAAAAACACGAATTTTTCTTGCTTTAATAGTTTTTTGAGATACATTTATGCAGGGTATTTGTGTAGTGTGCATTTATGCATTAAAAAAATAGTAAAGAAAAAACAATGCATACAATTGCAGGTAAATATATCTGAAAACCCTGCAAACAGCCCAATTTAAGGAACTGTTTTCTTAAATTCGACTGCATGTATTATTATTTCCCTTATCATTATCCATTCCACTTACTAATGTGTTGTTTTTACGTATTAAATTAAATTTCAACATCATGCTGTTCCCAAAATGTTCTTTCACCCTTATTATCGCCAGTGTATCCCGAGTAAGTCCATAGCATTAACTTCATACAAAGAAACATGACGTAAGTGATTATTCACACAAACTACAGAACAAAGGAAAGTAATTTTAAACAGTTTTTGTTTCTTCCCTTTTTGTTAAAAGGCGTAGTCTTTTAAGTGGGGTTCTAAATATTCGTTTCACGTTTTTTTATGCTGATGCGGCTATTTTTCTATTAAACTTAAACACATTTCTTCCATTTCATTTCTTAATATTACACTATGTTCTGCAAACATTAATGTTATGACTCCTAACTTAGCCCTTAATTTTTTTTAATCACAAATTGTGTATTTCAAAAATACGTTCCGGTAAATGGAGTTATCAAACTAAAAGTATAAATGGGAAACAGTCAAATTTACCCATTTGTTGGCTGAACACAGTCTATGGGTACTAATTCACGTGTAGCTATACTGAAATGAAATACAATTTTTTTCTGTTTGCGGACATGTATAGTATACGTGTGTGATTAGTATAGTAATTTTTGGGATGTGTATATTAAAAGGAATTCATAAAAAATAACATTAATTTCGCTGAAAGCAATTATTACCGTAACACATACAAATTAACTTATGTTTCTCTCTTGAAGCGGTACAGATGAGTTGCGTTGGTTAATAGTTAATGCGCTTGCAGTTATGTATCATCTCATTAATCGAACTCACCAGATATAACTCTGGTCCAGTTTACGTCCCTGAACAATATAAGTGAATTTAACTTAACACTTCATGTTTTTTTTTTTTTCTGATCTGAGTGTTTCCATACCTGACTGACAAGAGGTCACCTATTCGAGCCCGTCTAATAGTGTTTATAATAGTTCTTCAATGTTTTTTTTTCTGTTCCGAAAATATCCCGGTAGCTGCTTCAATTTAAAATCGGAAAGATAATGTCCAAAATCGTGTAAGATTTTCATAAATAAAATATAGTTCAAAATAAATGTATCACTTCAATCTTATTTTCTACGCAGAACACTTTCCTGAAATTTCCTACAAAAACATAGCTTGCCCTTTCATACTTTTCTCTCCAAAAGAGAAATCAAGCAAGAAACATGTGCAAAGAGTAAACAGACTTGTTGGACTGTGTGTTTTAAAGTTTGTAAATAAAACCAAGTTTCAAGTACATGCCAACACATTATACGCGTTTGTTCAAAGCATTAGTGTCAACAATCAAGGTCAATCTGCCTGAAGCGGCTATTCATTCAAACTTTTCTGAAGCCCTGCTAGAGTTCAACTTTCAGGATATTCCTCCGCATCGTGTAAGCGAGACTCAGCCAATTCTAGAAAATTGCACCAAAGTGACAACGCGACGCATTCGTGTGCACTGAGTTGAATAATATTTTGCATGAGAACTGTTTCTTACAAGGCATTGCCAACGTACCTATTTTATCGCTGTTTTTATTGGTATGATTTATAGCTTAAATTTCATAATTCATCAGTAAAATATAAGTAAGAGTTTAAGTTAACCAAAAACAAGATACTTTCATGTTCACAGAAGTATAAGATGCATTTAGGAAACAAGCAAACACGTCGTGCATGAAATATTGGAAACTAGTTTCCGAAGTTCTTTCTGTAGCACTACAAGAAAATTAGGGCAAGTTTTACAACACGTTACTGCGAAATGTGTAAAACTTAAACTGAAATTTAACAAGCTAATGTTGTATAATTCGTGTTTATTGTAAAGACGAAGGCAGATAAACCATTTGTGTTGTAAAGATACTTTATTTGTTTTGTAGTGCTGCAAGAAGAATTTTGGCGCAAGTTTCTAACAAATTGTTTGGAAAAAATACAAAAATATTTAATTGTTTATGGTACCAGTCCCGATACGTTTCGATCGCACCTCGCATCGCACCCAAACATACCACACGCTTTACATGCACTTGGAAGTGAAGCGTGGAGTATGATTGTTCAGCAATATCTGAACGCACTCTTCAGTAATTGTGGGATCGGACGATGATCGGACAGTTGTCATCTCCTCTTTCGGGGCCTCCGAAGAACCTCTGATCTGACAACGCCAGATAACTCACTCTGGGGTTTCATCCAGGAAAACATGCAGAAGCGCCGTTATTTAATCAACTGTCAGCTTAACCCCTTAACATATTATCCCGAGTACACTCGTTCTCGTCTGACATGTTGCAGAGTATGTGAAGTCTTGGTCTGTGCTGTACACGGTCAGAAACCAGCGCTAATGTGGACATTGCCTTTCCCTGAGCAATGATATTGGCTTCTGCTGACACACCAACTATTTGGTAATTGGTTGCTTCTTGTATTATGGATCTATTGAAACCCTTCCCACGGGTAAGGAAGTGTCAGTATTTATGAGAAATTCGTAAGGACTATTCACGCCATAAAAGTCTTCTCTTGCAATATCTGAAACTAATAATTAATGTGTACGTCAAGCGGTTAAAACTGCAGTAAGCAAAGTCTTCAAGAAAGTGACCCCAGGAATCTTGATTGAGATAGAACTCAGCAGCGCATTCAGCTGTGCAGAGACCACAGTGGGAAACAAACAGATGTTTTGGACTCCTAAGTCGTAATGTCCACCTGTTGTGAAACGTTCATACATACGGGCGTTTTGTATTAGACGTACTTGTAGGGGTACACAGACTTTGTGCTCTCCGTGTATGTTTTAACTGAAAACGGACTGCTAAATAGATTCTGCAACAATGACATTGGTTACAATAGTTCGTGACTTACGAACTTCAGCTTTTCGTTTACGACATATTTTGACTAAAATATTTACACCCGATGCACAGTTCTTGTGTTAATCACATTAATTCGTAGAGTTTTGCGGTTGCATTGGCATCCGTCATTAGGAAATCAGAAGAGGGGGTGCACGTTATTGACCTACAAAAGTGTGTCACCTATGGGTTTCTATCAATTGTTATCACCCGGCAAGTGTTCACAGATGGTAGACGTCAAAACACGCTAACACTATTTACGGAAATGTAGTTTCATATCGCGTAATTTCTGACATTTTGCAAATAACTACTTTTATAGACTATGCATGGTTACTTCCAACTTTTCCCGAAGCACTACTGAAGGTCTTCTTCCAGGCTATCTAAAAATTGCACTAAAGGACAACGCACCGTATTTGTGCGCATTTAGTTTAATAATATTTTGTATGCGAACTATTTCTTACTGGGTATTACCAATACACATCTATTTCCTCACTGTTTTTATTCATGTAAATAATAAATGAAATATAATAAGCAACAGCCAAATGTGAATCAAAGTTCAGTTCAACCAAAAGTAAGACACTTGTATGTTAACAGAAGTATAAAACGCGTTTGAAACATGACGTATTTAAGAAACAACCAAACGCGTTATACATAGGATGAATTTTCGAAGGTTCGATTCAAACGTGTGAGCATACGCGAATAGCTTACAGTTTCCATCATTCAAGGGTGTCTCTCCCAAAATAATCATATTAGGTCATAGGTCGGACTGTTTTTTATTTAATTTTCCATAACGAATAATTTTGCAATGATTTACCCGAAGTTTGGTATAATACTATATACAGTGATTGACACTACGAAAAATTTATGTTTCAAAATGTATACAGCACTTTTAGTATATCTTGGTTTCAAACGTAGTTACGCCCATGAAAGTTTAACTGAGAACTCCGTGCCTGAAATATAAGTGTGTCAATTAACCTAGAATACTTTATCATACTGAATACGTTTTTCACAAAATAAGAAACCGAGTCCTTAATAAAAACTCATAACGACCATAAGAAGGCATCATTGTGTAAACATGAAGCCCCAACCATATTTGTGCAGTAAAACACAGTCATAAATGAGTTTTCCTTATTCTATAACGGTGTTATTCCCCATATCCTAACTAACATAAATGATTAACTTGATGAAGACTTTCAGCAACTTGTTTGCAAGAAATATGTAAAGAAACACTGCGAGCTGAATTTGAAGCCTAGGAGAAAGGCGACGCGTGTTATAATTGTTGTGATAAACACTATTTATATTTATGCCGTTTTCTTGCAAAAGCCATCCTAAATTTGCCCAATAAAATTGAAGTGTTTTTCTTTCCTAGTTACTTCACTTCTCAGCTACAGGTTTGCCAATCAAATGGTGTTAAGGCAGAATTCACTGATACACTGAAATGTCAAAAGTATTGGGATAACAGTTTATTATTGACAAAAGTCGGTAGCGTCACCAAGCCTTTATGTTTTGTAAATTGTGCTCTGACATCGTGTAAGCGTGTGTGTGCTTGTAACGGCATTGCACTGCAGCCATTCGTGGACTTCACGCACCTCCACAGCAATGAGATAGTCCAGACGGGGTAACAAACCAGTTCATCGGCCCACTTGTCCAGGATTGGTTCGAGCAGCATTCTGAAGAGTTCCGACGAACTGCTGTGGCCGCCACGTTCACCTGATATGAACCCAATCGAACATTTATATGAAACGTGGTGGGGAGGTCCAATCGCACCCAAGATCCTGCACAAGGAGCTGTGGGTTGCCACCCAGGCGGCATGTGTCCACATCTCTCTACAGATGTTTCGTCCACTTGCGGAATCGATGTCACGACGAGTTGCTGCACTTTACCAGGCTAGAGGAGCGACTTCACGATACTAGAACCGTATCCCATGACTTTAAGCATGCCAGTGCGTTTACACGCAATTCTGTCTAAGTTACGCATAAATTTGCCTTTCAATGTAATATTAATTGCATACACATGTATATAATTATTACTGTGTTTACTATACATTATATCATTTGATGGGCAATTTTTTTGCAATTTGTTGCTCTGAACTTCTCAGAGGGCATTTTTTAATGACTGTTCTACAACTTGACCAGATAAGCGCACAAAATCTGTAAATTTTTCCCCGAAGTTTTATATACATAGATTTGCTCAATTCATCAAAACTTTCCTTTTACGATTTGTGATGCGGTGTATTTAGTGTGTTTGAATTTTCCAGAGTATCTCGAATTAAAACGCGTGCTTTTGATTGGGAAAGTGTTGATTTTCACACAGTAATGAATCAGACAACTTGCAATGAGTTGAAACAAGATGCCACGATAATTTTTTATTGCATGAAAAATGTGACAGTTTTAATTCATTCGTAATTCGGTAATGATATGTCCCAGTAAACATATAAACATTTTTCATTAACAAAATTAATTATTTACAATTGTAATGGAACAAAATGAAGTAATATTATTTTTTTTCGTTGTGTTTATTAATTTATGTTACACTTAAAATGATACAGCGGGCAAAGGAAAATAATACATACGTGTACATGAATAGTGGATTAGCGATATTTTTCAAAAGTTATATTTGCCGATTTATTGAACTCAGATATGGTATTTTTCTCTATATAATATTTTTAACATATCTTATCGCGGCAAATAGTTCCCATTTTTATTTAAAACTCCACATTTCTAACATTGACAAGTAGTTACACAAAGTCTAAATAGCGTTAAATATTTATAATTCTAATGTTCTAATCATTAAAAACTCTATAAATAGAGCTATTTTGGCAAAAATATGAAACAACAGAAGTTTATTATTATATTTAAATAATTCCTACTACGATTTCATACATTTTTACGAGTAACATTTTCCTACTGGCTTAGTGAAGATAAATTAAAAACAACTTGGCCGTATTATAGCAGTGAGTTTTAAATGAACGTAAAAATTATAGTTTTGGTATTTAACAGACGGCAGTTAAAACTTCCATATTAAATAAATCAACCAACTTTTTACCATTTTAGCATTGCGACGCTAGCGCTGTCGCGTTATGTCTTTACCGCCAACTACTTCTGCGTGGTACTGTACTCTTTGTTCGGATCGGATCCCCTCCCTTTTCCTACCCTTATCCCTAGGCGATTTCCCCTTCCCCTTTCGTGCGTCATAATTTTTGATTGGCCAGGATAGTTAACTTAAGGCCTTGCTCGGCCGGGGCTCTGCCTATTCTGCTCTGCTTTACGCCCGTCCGAAGTCTGCTACATTTCGCAGCAACTTACGCCGCAAGATCCTCTCTTGTACCTGATGTACCTTCACCTTCGTCCAGCAGTGGACAACGCCGACATTATGTTACTGAGCTGACTGTACACCAGTTTAGCTACTGAGCGATGGAGCAGTAAAACGCTAAGCCGTCGAGAACGCTAACTTTGCGGTTGGGCTTTAAACGTTTCTTGTAATTTGCGTGGCATTGTTGTGTTGTTTCTTGGGGGTGCAATAAGGCTAGGCCATTTCAAAATTCTGGTTTCGGTCGCCCTTCAAAATTACGTTCCGCTTTAACTATGGTGTCACGTTGCTGTGTCTCTCTTGCTTTAACGTGTCGTGTTTGTCCTTGTTAGCCGCCCAAGTGTTTATGAGTATAATTTTTTTGCTGTTTCCACGAATATATCGTTGGGGCGTAAATCTTTTAATATATATTGTTTGTTCTTTGTAATTTTTGATGGTCGGAGCCGTACTAAGTCTTCAATACCGCCTCCTGCCGTAATTATTTTTCATAACTTCTAATTGATTTTAAAGTATTTTATGGAATGGAGGCTTTACTGGGCAAGTCATTTGCTGCTCTCCTTTCTAAGAGTTTTTGAGTCAACTGGTTATTGTGTTCTAGTAAAAGGAAATGGTAACGTTTTTAATCAGTGTTTAAATAAATTAAATTGTGAATTTGTACTTTTTAAAGGTTTGTTGTTCTGGAGCTAAGATTACGTTTTTGTTTTTATTTTTTTGGTACTCCAAGGCAAATACTGCGTTTCAAATAAATGTAATCAGTTTAACAAATGATTAAAAACTGTGGTAATTATTGCTGTGTGATATTTTATTTATTCGTTCTGAAGGTGGTTTTGCCAATTCAAATTGTATTTATACATAATAAAGGGTATTGTGGCATGTTTTCTACTGTACAGTATTTGCGAAATGCCACAGCATTAATTAAAAATATGAAACACCGATGTGGCAAAGAAACTTTCATGGGAAGCTAAGCGAAAAAGAGTTTCGTTGGTTAAGGAAAAAAATGTGTCTACTTTCCATACTCGAGTCGTGGAGGGAAAACAGGCTTGCATATTTCACCGGCGAGGGCCGGAAGGCGGCGGTATGCGGTGGGTTTAGAGGGAAACTGGAAGTGGTGGAGTTAGCAAGCAAGCGAACAAGGTGAGAAGGGTTCAGCGGGAGAGAGTGCGATGTAGAAAGGTGGAGTTCAACGTTTAATTGGAATCTTCCCCACAGACGCGAACTCGCGAGAGCGATACAGCTCGTGTAATTTTTTTTACAATGCAACGGACTTCGAAAAGCAGTTAGCATTAGCCATTAATTAGTCTTATTAATGGTGAATTCGTGCTTCGAGTTCATGCGACAATCTCGCTCTAACAACAAGTAAGCACAGGCAACTTTTGCGAACTGATCTTAAACTTGTGTCTCAGTGAAATGTTCAGTTCGAACAACACAGTTCGTTAGCCAAACCCTAGTTTTGGAATACTGATGAACAAAGTGGTTATGGGTTGTTCACGGTAAACTTAAAACGTAAAACTAATGCCGCCATGGGTCTCTTCACTTTATGCGTGCATCGATCAAGTGAAACTTTGAAATTATTACAAAAGTGAGTCTGTCACAAATCTGTTAATTTTTACACTTAGATGCATTAAAGCGAAAGAAGTAATTTAAGTTTTCGCAAAAGTTTACCAAACACTTTTAATTCGACGTTAAGACATGTAACCACTTTTCCTCCATTGGTACCAACTTGACTGAGCGCAGGTCACTCAGTGCGTCCGTTAAAATATATGCAGGTAGGAGCAGTGACTTTTTCCTAAGGTTGATTTTAAAATATATCAATTAGTCGTAGATACCCTTTAAAAAGGTGCAAGCATAGGCTCAATCAGGATGAGCAGGGGTAGGCAAATTCCTTACCTCCACAACGAAGATCAGAAATATTTACATTTTGAAAAACATAAGGAAAATAAAGTACCAGATGTATTACACCTCAACATTTGACAAGTACCTTTAATGTAATAACAATCTGATTATTGGGTATTACAGGCTGTTCAAGGTAAAGTGAGCACTTTTCAAGGCCATGCTTTAATGTTACTTATGTTTATTTGTATCCATTTGACAACGGTTAGTGTAGAAATTGCGATCTGACTGATAAACACAGTATATAAATTTTATACCTCTCGAGAGTTAACGTCTGAGACCATAAATAAATATATTGTGTGGTTACTATGCCTGGTGGCATAGTACTCACTTTACTATGAATAACTTATATTAATGATTTGTAAATATACATATTGTTACCATTTCGGCACCACGTGTAGATAATCACTTGCAAAGATTTTATGACTTTGGCGTGTTTTTAAAACACAGGCGTAGAACACGTCAATTTAAAGCGAGGGCCCCGAAGGGCCAAACGAACATTCGCGAAGCTACACGGACAGCTAGTTGCGGACACGCAGCTTTGTCAGTCGATCTGCTATCCTCATTGCGTGTGATCCTAGCTGTGAGTGCGTAATGTTGCTTTTCAAAAATTTGCGTTAGAAAAAAAAATTGGAGGTATGTTACTGCGCGTAATCATTTATAGAATTTCCTCGAAGACAGGTTTCAGTTTGGATAATCTCAGCAAGTGTTTCCTGTTGGAAAACGTAAATTTTGCCCACCCCTGATCGAAGTCCTGGCTACACCCGTGGCCGTAGCCAACCAGACACGAGGCACGTCTCAGAGCCTCGTGCAGCCAACGAGCGAACGGCTGCGTCCACATCAAAGGAAACGACACGTAAATTCACATATGTAGACTTGGATAGTCTGTGTTCCCCGGCGTCTCATTGGGACAGCAGCCGATGGGAGAGTAATCACGGGAAGTGTATGTCGAGAACTGTTAAGCCTAGCCTACGCGTTGTTTGGTTTGCGAAATATTCCTGCACTTGGTGATAAATTAGTGACGGCAAATACTCTTCACGGTTTATCTCTCTGTAAAGATGGATTCACAACCTGCAAGTACCGCACGATACGTGCGTATTGTTACGGTGTGGTCAGGCCTTAGCTGAACGGCTTGCCTGATCACACCTTCAAACATAAACGAGCGGGATTGCAACGCCACCATTTGGTCGTCGACAGTTGCAGAAATCCCCTCCACCGGTCACTGAGTGCGGCCGCAGAACCACGCACTTGATATAGGCCGTCGTTAACCGTCTCGTCGTCGTCATTCATCATAAGACCTTTGGGCGACCCAACCAGCCAAGCAGACCAGGAAGATGGGTGAGTCCGGCCGTCGCTAACCGTCTCTTAGAATCAGCCTCCGGCAACATTAACAAGGTGATGACGTTCCAAGTAGGGTTATTTAAAATGGCGTGAGCGAAGTAATAATAAACATTATATTAAATTCAATGTAAAGCTCCCCCGGTCAATGGTAACATAAATAATAATTGTATAACCGTAAATTGTAATAAATTCATCAGATACTGTTTTGCTCTACCAAATCATGAGTCGTTATTTGAGATACGCCCCCAGCATACTCTCATACTTTCAAGTACGAGTTGGCTGAAAAGCTAGTTCGTAACAATGGTGGAGGCGCCGGGTAAAAGATAAAAACTCCGCATGCACACAGGCACTCATTCACATTCCCACTTAGCGCACGTACTAACACGTGGGAAAAAAAGTCAGAGTAGTTTGAAAGTGGTTTGAAAGGTAAATACATGTCTCGAGAGTATTCCGTTAATTTTTAGAGCTCTGTTGGGGTAAAAAGAAAAATGGTTTTTTTTTTTTTTTCGGCGGTTTTCGTCAGTATTACAACTCCATGTTGTGTTTCTAGGGCTCTAAATAAACGGAAGTAATATGAAAATTTAATTCTGAGATTGAAGGAATGTTATTATTTTTTTTTTTTAAGAAAGTTTCTATAACTTCGCGCATTAATTTCCATACGTTGACGGAATTCATTTTACGGTCGTAAATGGAGGGTTCGAAAATTCACTCACGGGAATTTTTAAACCGTTTAGGAAATAGTGGCATGTAATAGATTACATGCCATCTACGAAGGCAAGACGTTGACAGCTCTGTGAAAATAATGACAATGTTTACTTTTCAGTTATCCCTCCGCCTCCAGATGCTGTATCAAGTAGCAGCTGTGTTCTTAATTTACATGCTGTCGTCAGCTGATCATTTGTCATTGTACTGATAAACCAGTTATATAGTAATTTGAAATTGTAATAAGTTTAAATTTACGCTAACCTTTTTATAAAATAGTGCCAGGTGAGGAAATGGAACATATAACTATATTTCTGGAACCATTGCACTAATTTCCAGCAAATTTCGCTCATCCATAGTGCTGCAGAAGGCCATGTAAACTTACATGGTTTAAGTGGAGTCAAACACTGATTTTCAACATCGTAGCCATTTAAATAATTTTGATAAGATTGTAATTTCTATTGAACTGTTTAACCAAATTCAACCAATCTTTTTGTATGCTGACAGTATATATTTAAAAAATCGTGTTAAATCCTTTTTTTTTTTTTTTGTTTGTACGATAGCGCCAAATGAGAAAATAAAATCCCATTACTAGGGAACCATTCAAACTTTTTCCACCACATTCTTCACACAAGTAGTACTATAGTAGGCCATGTAGAATTAAATGTTTTGAATGGCTCACGCACTTATTTTCAAAATAACGGCCATGCAAATATTTCATGTTAGTAAACCCTTTTCTACCAAACTATCAGACTGACTACATCGGGAGTTGATGCTCCGAATCCGACCTCCGTAAAGCAGTTGATTGCGCACGATTTAGCTTAAGGTACGAGGTTTTCTGGATTCGAGTGCCGGGTAAGGCTCGCGTGTATTCGTAATTGTGCCTGTAATGTTACATACAGTACGTTTCTGGTCTCATCTCTAATGAGAATGATGACAAAGGGACGCAAGGCCTTCCTGCCATCTAAGGTTTTAAGAAGTTCATTAAAAATGATTTGTTCTCATGTATAGGAAAGTAGGCTCATTAGTTATATCAATAACTTCTTGTTTGAGATTTGTGTGTCGGTATTTAAGAGGCGCTGAGTTCTGGTTTAGCAATTACCTGGGCTCCTTAGAACCGGTATTTATACCCGCAGAAAGAATATAAGTCTCTGACAATTTCCAAATATGTCAGCTTAACTCTTCAGCTGTTTTAATGAAAATACAATTCCTCGAAATTTTACTATGTGTTGATCTTCTTCGAAAAACTTCGCGGTATTATTATCTTTTGTTTTCGTGCGTTATCATAGAATAAAAATCTCACATGCAAACTTTGATGGGTCATTGTTTTCTTGACTCATTCAGAGTACTACGTTCTCCCCGAATACGTGATATCTTCGAAAACGTAATTGAAACTATAACCGAAAAGTGTTGCATTATTTTTAAAGTGATCAATTATTGCGCCTTGCATTAATAATAGCAATTTTATGTAATGCGTTTTTTTCTTCAGATTACTCTATAAATGTAAGCGAAGCCTACTATTGTTCTCGTGATATAACTGCAAATAATGCATTCTCACTCTGTAAGAGCCTTGCGCACAACTCAGTAATTTACACTCCAGATATGGCAGTAATAAACTGACGAAACATTTCATATTTTACTGCGTATCAGCTGGATCCAGCCGTTTAGAGCACAGGCCAAACAGCCGCGCGTGAGCTATTGTCTGGGTGGAGATAGCACTCGAATAACAAAAATAATTCGCGTGGAGAGGAATGTCCACAAGACTGGGAATACATCCGCCAAGTGACGAGATAGCGAGATGAGATCTGTAAGTGGTCCTGCTGGGCCCATAAGGGTGGTATGATACGAGATAGTAAGGTCTTATTCTAATTGGTTAATTTTAAGTGTGTTGAAGTATTTATTAACGTGACTTAGGGCCGGTTTCACAATGTCTGGTTTTTGTTCGGATTAACATCTGGCTGAACATCAAATTCTTGTTGTACTCCATTCACGGTTACTTCCAACTTTTCTGAAGCCCTGCTAAATTTCTACTTCTAGGATATCCCTCAGACTCATGAAAACAAAGCTTAAACAAAACTACACTGAAGTGCCAAAAAAACTGTTACACCTGCCTAATATCATGTAAGGCCCTCCGAGCACGCAGAAGTGCCGCAAGACTACGTGGCATGGGCTCGACTAATGTCTGAAGGTATGCAGGAGGCAATTCACAACATGAATCCTGCAGGGCAGTCCACAAATCTAATCTGCTCCAATTTGAGAAAGGGTTGCACGTCTGTCACGTTTAATGATTCTCGTCAGTCGTCGTTTGTCCCGTTTTTCACGATCTTTTTCCGGCCACAGCGATGTCGGAGATGTGATGTTTTAACGGATTCCCGATATTCATGGCACACACATGAAATGATCGTACGCGAACATCAAAATGTTATCGCTACCTCGGAGATGATATGTCCCATCTCTCGTGCGCCGACTATAACACCACGTTCAAACTCACTTAAATCTTGATAACCTGCCATTGTAGCAGCAGTAACCGATCTCGCTGCCGACCGCATCGCGTTACTCTGATTGGTTCCATACCTCTATTATTTGCATACGCACGCCTATACCAGTTTTTTTGGCTCTTCAGTGTAGAGTATTACACCAAAGGGACAACACACTACATTCGTGCGCACTAAGTTCACTAATATTTTGCATAAGAACCATTTCTTACTAGGCATTACCAACACACCTATTTTCGCCCTTTCTTTATTCATATTAGTTATAATTGAAATGGTATAATTTATGGATAACATTTAAGTAGATGTTTGATTTCACCAAAAACAAGATACTTTTATGTTAACACAAGTTAAAAACGCTTGTGATGCTATGTTATAATAACATAATTATTAAATAACGAAACGCGTCATACATGAGGTGTTTTCAAAGGTTTGATTCAAAAACTGTGAAGAAACCACGAATGGACTATAGCAATATTTTCTGTTTGTCTATGTGGAGTAAAAATTAACCAGTGGTTAATTTATCTGTAACCAATGATTTTCTTTAACACACAATTTCAAACATCAAAACGCAACACAAGTCCGCTGTGATGTTTATCAATATCTCAAACCTCAGACATGACTAAAAACTGGAATAATGTGCGTGTGCTACAGCAATACATACCAAATGATTCAAAGCAATAGCGACAACGCGCGTTCTGTGGGGTGGCTAGCCGATCATTTCCCACGACAACTACATTCGGAAATGCAAAATTTGGGTGCTGTGGGGCATCAAAGTTTGACAACACTTGGTAATAACGATGGGTGTACGATCCACATTTGGTCACGAAACCGCCACCAACTCAAAAAGAGCATCATATATTGCAGTGAATTACTAAACGGGTTCGAGATGTCAACCCCCTACTTGGTTACAGAGACTAGTTCGAGTTGTCGACCCCCTTTTTGGTTAAAGAGACTAGTTCGAGTTTTCGACCCCCCCCCCATTTAGTTGCAGAGACTAGTTGGAGTCGTTGACCTCCTACTTGGTCACAGATACTAGTTCGAGTTGTCGACCACGTACTTGGTCACAGCGACTAGTTCGAGTTGTCGACCCCCTACTTGTACACAGACACCAGTTCGAGTTGTCGACCCCCTTCTTGGATAAAGAGACTAGTTCGAGTTTTCGGCCCCCCCACTTAGTTGCAGAGACTAGTTCGTGTTGTTGACCCCCCTACTTGGTCACAGAGACTATATCACCTGTGGAGATATTTACGCGTAGGGTTAAATTTAGGAAATAATCCTAATTGTGCATCTGGTTACCATTTCAGTACTTCTAAGATCGCCCTGCCCAAGCTATACTGCGTTCTCTTATACAGTCTATTGACTGCACAGTTAGAACTTTTAAGGTCCACCCAAAATCTCCCTTGGCGCAGTTGGTTGGTTCGCCACCGGTCTGCTGTGCGGGATATTCTGGGTTCGAATTCTAGGTAAGGCAAGGGTGTTAATTTAAGTTAGCTTATAAGTTAGGTTTTAATCTGTCCCCTGATAAGACTTCGGCCATAACTCCGGGAGACATTAATATGCCCTTTCCAATCCAATCCAAGGCCCACCAAAATGTCATTATTACCAATCAATTACATTTTACTGTAGTCCCATAAGTTAAATTTGAGAACTATAAAATGTATACACTGTGCCTAATAGGCACACGGGAGTTCTTATATTAACAATGGTCGAAAGGATACCAATCAACCGATAGCAATAATTAAGCAGAGCATTAAAAAGAGCTAATTTTACCTTGAACATCTTTCTCACTGCCTCTTTAACACACGATCATGAGGCGGCCTTCTATCTGTAAATAGAAACGCACTTCACAAGGTTGTAAAATCAGATTTTTTATTAAATTGATGAAACTACTTTAAAGTATTCCCCGGCGCATAACCTTACGAAAAGAACAACGCGTTCCTGGCGACTAAGGGAGAGTGTTTCCAAGACTCGTGCGCATTATTATTATTAACACTGCTTTGGAGAACATTACTGACTATAGTTTCTCTGAAAACACATTCAATGGAAACTACGGAATACAAGTTAAAACACTCAACTTCGCTACAGTACAAATGTAAGATCGTAGGGGCCAGGATGGCTAAGCGGTTAGACTGCTCGCCTTCCCCCGAGGCCAACTGGGTTCAATCCCCGTCTGGGTCACTCCCGGATATTCGCAAGCGAGAATCGTGCCAAAAGGTGGTCGGCGGGTTTTCTCGGGGATTTCCCGTTACCCTCGCCCTTGCGTGCCGCCGCTGCTCCATTCTCAACTCACTTCACCATAATCGGCTCTCAAGACCTCGATGTTAAGAGCCGCCTAAATCTCTCAACAACTCAACGATAAGGTCGCCGTTTCTGCTCCAAGAGAGCGGCGCTGCTAGACGGAAAACACCTCCTAACTGGGGAGTGTCTTACGCCGTAGAGGCGATGCATAGTTAGATACGCCGTCCGGGAGCGCCCTTATTGGTTTATTGAATTTGTGTTGACCGTCGTTGTGTAGCTACTGAACATAAATCCATCTCCGTTTCAATGCCTGTCTTACCAACGCACAGCGCAAACAGCTGGACTTAGAAACATGAACATTCAGAGGTGGCTTTCCTTAGGGTGCTGGAACACAAGAGTAAGGGATGTTTCTAAATTCAGACTCATGCTGGGTGTAAAGAGGTAAAATACGCTGCCTCGAGATCCATATGTCTTAAACCTGGAAAGATATCGGCGTAAGTTTTACTTCTAAATATTACATTTGAAATTCCGTAGAAAACATTTTCATATTCTTTAGAAATTCAACACTTGAGGCGGCTAAACGTGTGAAATATGAGTTTGCGGGATCTTCAATACCTCTCAAACTCGATGAGAAACAGCGGTGCTTCAGAAAATTGCTTACGCAAATGCCTAAAAATAAATTTAATAATATAGAAAAAACATTTAAATTCCGGAGAAATTTGCAAAGTAGATATGTGACAATTCACAAATAATGTACAGTATAAAACATGTTTCAGTAACCTTTATTATATAACAATTAAATTTTAATTGGCAAAACAACTTTTAGAACGACTAATAAAGTATATATATATATATATCACAGCAATAATTATCACAGTTGTTAATAATTTTTTTAATAGATAACAGCGCTTTGAAACGTAGTATTTGCCTTTAAGCAATAAAAATAGAAAGATACAACATTAGAAATACAATCTAAGCTCCTAAACAACAAATCTTTAAAAAATACAAATTCAAAATTTTATTGATTTAACACCTTATTAAAAACGTTACCATTTCCTTTGACTAGAACACAGCACCAATTTGACTCCAAAAACTCGTAGAAAAGATGGCAGCAATAAAGTCTCCACTCCATAAAACACTTCAAGAACAAGGTATGCAAAATAATTACGGTGGGAAACAGTCGCGATGATCCAGTACGGTCCCGACCATTAAAAATTACAAAGAACAAACAAAATATTAAAAGATTCACGCCCCAACGATAAAGTCATGGAAACGGCAAAGAATGGATATTCATAAATACTCGGGCGGCTAACAAGGACAAACACGACACGTCACGTTAAAACAAGAGACACAGCAACGCGACACCATAGTTAAGCCGGAACGTGATTTTGCAGGGCGACTGAAACCAAAATTTTGTAATTGCCTAGCCGTACTGCACACTCAAGATACAACACAACTATGTCACGCAAATTACAAGAAACATTAAAAACCCAACCGCAAAGTTAGCGCTCTCCACGACTTAGCGTTTTACTGCTCCATTGCTCAGTAGCTAAACTGGTGTACAAAGTCAGCTCAGTAACATAATGTCGGCGTTGTCCACTGCTGGACGAAGGTGAAGGTACATCAGGTACAAGTTAGGATATTGCGGTGAAATGTAGCAGACTTCGGACGGGCGTAAAGCAGAGCAGAATATGCAGAGCCCCGTGTTAGGAATGCATCTTTTAAAAGTAATTCATACGTGAAAGTGTCTAAGGACGTAGCTCAATAATGAGTCATGATTAGGTAGAGCACAACAGTATAAGATGAGGTTCACTGAACATAAATATTATACAATTACTATTTACATTACTATTGATCGGGGGAGCTTAAATTGAATACCAAGATGCTTATTAATTATGTTAAGATTTAATACCTCACGCCATTACTGTCACAATCTAGTTGGAAAGTCCCCACCTTGTTCATGTTGCCGGAGGCTAATTCTAGGAGGCGGTTAACGACGGCCGGACACACCCATCTCCCATGGTCTTCTCTCTGGTCGGGTCGACGACAAAAGACGCCGCTCCCAGTGTTACGCTGGCCTATGTCAGGCGCGTTGTTGAATATATTTCAGCCCCGTTTACTGGCCGGTGGAGCGGATTTCTGCAACTGTCTTTCACAAGGTGTCGTTGCAATCACGCTCGTGCCCTGGTTTAATGTTTGAAGGTGTGATCAGGCAGGCCGTTCAGCTAAAGCCTGATCACTTCATAATACCTGGCTGAGCAAGGACTCAGGCAAACTATCCTGGCCAATCGAAAATTATGACGCACGAACAGGAAGAGGAAAGTGAGGAGGGGGAATGGGGGGGAAAAGGGAGGGGATCTGAGCCGAGCAAACAGTACACCACCGCGCAGAAGCAGATGTCGTTAAAGACATTAACGACAGTGTTAGCGTCGTAAATAAACTAGAAATGATCTTAAACACAAAATTTTAATGGTGTTATATTAAGAAATTAAACATAAAAATATTTTTTTTAAGCTTCACAACATAATTTTACTTATCACAATATTTCTTCAGTATTATCCTGTAAATCGCAAAGGTGACTGTAAATTTAATGATTATTTCTGTACTCTTAGTGCCATAGTGCGGTGAGTTGAATAATTTGAGTAAGCCTTTACTCATTCATTTTTTAAGATAATCAAACATTTTCTCCTTTAAGTGTGCCAAAGAGGAAAGGAAAAATCATATTTGCCTTGTAGAAAAGGAGCAATGACTGCCCAAATGGCCAAATAACACGTCTCTATAACTCGTACTAGCACGCCCATAGTCACCGTAGCAGCTGTGTTACCAGCTAGTACAGCACTCACCAAGACTCGTACTTGGCCAATCGCAAGGCAAGTTCAGGGCGTAGAGCATACCCCGTGGTCACTGCCCTGGGAAAATGGTTTTTGCGGAATTATACGAAGATCGTTTGTCGCAACCAAATTAATTGATTGTGTAGGAACAATGAAATAGCTTGTTGTTGAACCCAAATTATTTCGCTGTTCTTATTTGGTTAGCCCAAACTAGGATTTGGTTGCTGCAGCGTTTGTCTCTACGTACATTAAACAGTTTCAGTTTACGTAAGCAAATAAGAATCCGAACCGAGATTCGAAACTAGTTCGGTTGTGTCAGCGCGTTATGGCCTCGCAACCTCAGTTACAGTGACTGCTGATGAAATCGGGTTGTTTTTTGACTACATATAGTTAAAAAAAACTGGACAACGGGAGTAGATAAATTTTTATAGTTTTGCAGTTTTCCTTTTTAGTTTCCTTATAATTGTTTTATTACGATATTTATACAATTATTAAGCATCTATAAACACACTAACCTACACTGTTACAATCCTGCCACAAAAAAAATACAAATAAACTCTTGAGCTGTATTTTCTAACAACGGCAATCAAATTAGATGTCAAAAAAATTTACAAACATGATAAAATTAAATGTTTTGTTGACTTTTGTCCCAACGCAGAGGTTTTGGTTATTCGAGCGTGTATTTTGTTGTGGCAGCTAAATATACTTTTGGTCCTATACAAAACGTATTTTGTGGGCTGAAACAACCCTTTCTCTCAGTGCACTTGAAAAGTATTGAAGACACCACAAAGGCTGCTTCCATCTTGTTGATATTCATTGAAATGGCTTTAAATTAAGAGAAAATGATATCGACAGTGAACACTTATTAGTGCTGTTTGCATAAGTCCAAGAAGACTAGCCACGTGACAAAATTTCAATATAAATATTTCAAATGTTTTTTACACGTGCTTAAAGCAAGTTGTCCAGGAATGTTGCCGTAGCGATAAGACAATTTTTTATTACTACCTCGAATTTTAAACATAAGTTCGAAACTCCATCGCATGTTTCTTTTTTACTAGTGAGTGCAAATCATTAATTTACAAATTAAGATCATAGTCACGTACATTAAAAAATATTTTTAAAAAATGATATTATGGTGAATTCACCTTAAAGTTTTCATCTATATCAAATATATGAATTAGCATTAAACTTTAGTAACTTCCAATAATAATTAAGCATATTTACAACGTGCTAGTTTCATTGTCCACAAGTTACTGGATATCAAGCGGCAAAATGTGTTTCATGCAGTATTTGCTGTGAACCACTAAGTGTCTCTCATACTCAAGACTGTTCATGACAAAGTGAGCACTTTAGAAAGGCCTGATTAGGAGAGAGATTGAAGAGGTTAGAGCGGCTCTTAACATCGAGGTCTTGAGAGCCAATGAGGGTGAAGCGAGGTGAGTATGTAGCAGCACCGTAATGATGGGACGGGGGAAACGGGAGACCCCCGA
Organism: Clitarchus hookeri; assembly: GCA_002778355.1. Lineage (NCBI taxonomy): Eukaryota > Metazoa > Arthropoda > Insecta > Phasmatodea > Phasmatidae > Clitarchus > Clitarchus hookeri. The sequence goes on along the minus strand of NQII01002435.1, from coordinate 107,281 downwards.
GAAAACCCACCGACCAGTGGCATCGTCCGGTACGATTCCCACGTGCGAAAATCCGGGTGCGACCCCGCCGGGAATCGAGCCCTGTTCGTCTAGGTGGAAGGCAAGAAGTCTGGCTACTACACCACCGCGGCCCCTTCGCGAGCTGGTGTTGGCGGTACGAACGGCTGTTCCTTTCACGTATTCTTCAGTATTCTGCGATTGTACGTTGCGGCAGGAATGTGCAAGGTTTTCGTAGGCCTCGCTCTGTCCCCAGATCTTCCCCGGTAGCTGGCGTGATGGTCCGTTACACCGGGTCAGCGGCACACACCAATCCCCTCGTCACTCCGCGCCATTTCGTACGTCAACGCTCTGGTCATACAGCACTTCGCTCTGCGGGGATGTCAAGGGGTGTTGGTTCCTCGGGGGGAAAGGGGGTGTTTGCACTCGGTTGTGTGCGGGAGCGCTGCGTTGTCATGAATATAGATTATGTGCCTGGAGAGTTATGTTGGCACTCCTGCCTCCCCTTAGCCCCACCACGTGCTTCCATCACCACGGGTGGGAGCAGTGATATGAAAATGGCCTCTGCCGACACCCGGCTTGCCCCTAGCTTTATTTCCGGAATATATATACATATACACACATATATATGCGAGAGTGGTTTTGCGCGTGCGGATAATGATTCCCAGGTTTGGCTCGTGAAATTTTTACACCACCTGGCCGTCATTCGCGTGGAACCGATGAATACCAGTGGCCTGCTCTTAGCCCGGAAACGTGTCTGGCTAGGACGGAATTCCGTTACCTGCATGCATCACGGGGAGTGAGTGAAGAGATGGCATGTGAGGGTGAAGAGAGCAGCGCCGGAACGAAGGGGCGGGGGAGCAGGAGAACCCCGAGAAAACCAGCCGACCAGTTGCATCGTCCGGCACGATTCCCACACGCGAGAGTCCGGGAACGACCCCGCCGGGAATTGAACCTGGCTTGCCTAGGTGGGAGGTGGGTGGTCTGACCACTACACCACGGCACTCCCTGCCTCTTGGTGTACTGAGTCTTGTATCGAGATGTATCTACCCATAGATTTGATGCGCAACTGTTGAAAATTCATATATATTCACGGAAATTATTACGGAAATACGCTAACGTAACGTAAAACGTAACTGGGCTCCGTTCATACAAAATGGGGAAAATCTCCGTGTTTCCGAAATATTTGGGTTTCGAGAACAAAATGCCGAAAATACATGAAGATTTCTTCGCCGATGTGACTAGAAAATGTGGTGGCCAATCCCGAAAGGTATATTGTCCAATAAGCTAAACTTTTTGATAATAAATAAAACGTATGAGGCAATACTTTACAAGATAATGCCTATGAAAACATTTCTGGCACCAGTATTAGTTGTTGTATAATTTATATTTAAATAATTATTTATCATGATCGTAATAGTTCGCTGAAAAAGCAAAAACATATTAAACAAGGGACGATTTGCAACAGTACATGGGAGAAGAGACTTTTGGAAATGTATGTTCAGGACAAGAGACAATCTGGAGCAGTAAACATCTGGCAAAGACACGCTATGGAAGTTGCGGGCAGAATAAACACAGAAGCCATATTAGTAAAGAGGTAGTTTTGTTTGTGAATTAGGGGATAATACATTCTTCAACCGCCATTTTGTATAAAGCTTTAGGAGTAGACACACTTTGGAACTGGTGGCAACTTTCATTATTAGAGACCGGAAAAAATCGCGAGTTCAATTACCTGCAGGCTTGACTCTACAGTCTTATGTACAAATATGCCGACATCAACTGCAAATTGGTTGCTTGCTGTCAAAGCGGAAGGCGACGATTGGACCAGCATTCTCCAGGAAGTGTCAAATACGGCGTGGGCCAATGGATAAAGTTATATAAACGCATGTGTTTTGAATTCTAGCTTGTCCTAAAATGAATCCGCGAATTCTTCAGGTCTCTAGTCATTATTAATTCTAACAGGAACAAAAGGACGTTTTTGTAGCCAAATGACGAAGATTTATAGACAAAATATTGCCTGGAATCCAATGTATTAAAAAAATTCATTAAAAGAAATGGATGAGACTTTTGGAATTGGCTGCCCCAAAATATCGTTCCTGTCAGTCAGGATATTCACTCTACTTAAATCTATTATTTCAATGATCAAAAGTAGCACAGGCGACTTGCAACAGTTGGTAACACTACAAACACTCTTACATTACTAGCGAATGAAAAAATTCCATACCTTACTTTCTTCAGATAACATGTAGAAACTCTCTTCTTGTCTCGGAGCGGCCGCGGTGGCGCAGCGGCTAGCACGCTCGCCTCCCACCAAGGCGAACCGGGCTCGATTCCCGGCGGGGTCACTCCCGGCCTTCGCACGTGGGAATCGCGCGACTATGGTGCTGGTTGGAGAGTTTCCTCAGGTATCTCCCATTTCTCCCACCCTTGCACTCCGATGCTGCTCCATATTCACCTCGCTTCACACTCGCCGGCTGTTAAGTGCCACCCAAACCTCTTCACTCTTCTTGTCTCGGGATGTGGCAGCAGAGCGGATTACGAATTTTTTTGACAAGTGTTCAAATCCGCTCTAAAAGAACACATATAGAATATTTTAGTTTTTAAATATGTTTTATACACTGATAAACACCAGCATACGAAAATTAATCTTTTTTTATATATATAATTTATTTTATATGCTGGAAATACCCCAAAATCTAGTAACAAATCAATGCAGATTTTCCGTGGAATTCACAGAAAGTTTTTTCTGCGAAATTTATGGAAGGTCCGTTGTTTAAAAAACCAGGGGTCAGAATTTTTACGAAGATTTCTGCTTAATTTTTTTACCTGTGATTCTCAGTAACTTCACGCAGATTTTTTCTAACGCTGTATGTGCTTATTTACTGTTTATGGTTGATTAAACAATTTTGAAATACCTATTTAAGATCTTTTATTTTCATTTTGTTTAATTTTGCCATACGTGAAAATTAACTCGTTAACGTGCTATACTGAGTCTACTCGTTCACGTATCACGTGTTTCAAAATATGTAAAATTATGGTAAATTATGGTAAATACGGTCAGAAGTTAGCACCATACAGAGAGTGTCTTTTTTTTCCTGATTAATCTTATTGGTTGCTGCTTGATAACAAAAATTTTAGTAATATTTGACAGTACATCTTAAAACATAACGTCTATACAAATATATATATATATTTTTTTTTTATTATTATTTTTTTTTTTTAACTGCTTCTGCTAAATGAGAGTCAACAACTTTCCCCAGGAATTCCGTTGCATGCATGTGTTTCAGACTTCTTTTAAGTCTTCTTACTTTTGAAAAGTTCTTGAAAATAATGTATGTCGTTCGCATCGCTGCTGGGAATTCAAAATTACATAGTTGATAAGTAGAAGGGAAATGCCGAATCCAGCGCGGGAAAAAGTTGCTTAAATCGGAAGGTACCCCCCTGGGGCTCTANTGTTTAATGCATTTAGTAACTGATCCATGTTATGTTTTGTTTATTATACATTTTCATTTCTTTAAATGAAAAAAAATTCTCGCTTCTAATTATTTTTGCGCAGCTCGGATCGGCATTTCCATCAAAATCATTTAGTGACGAAATCATTTTTCATTTAGTGACGAAATCATTTTTCATTTAGTGACGAAATCATTTTTCATTTAGTGACGAAATCAATTTCAAAAAGTCATTTAGAGCCCCAGGGGGGTACCTTCCGATTTAAGCAACTTTTTCCCGCGCTGGATTCGGCATTTCCCTTCTACTTTGATAATAACTTGAACTATTTCTTGAAGAAGTAACTGATACTCTAAATTCAGTCTACACGGAGCGCTTTACTTAACAGTGTGTCCTGCAATAAAAAAAATGAAACCCTTTTTATTATATAAGATGTCTTGTTTCGGTCTAATACAATTTTATAGGCAAACGTTATTATTTTGTTTATTAAAACGGCATTTTATGTATCGTCTTTATTACATTTCGTTAAGTACATTACAGTGAAATTTATTTTAATGTACTGTTAGATGGGACTACTACATAAAGAATTATCTCATCTTTTAACAGTCATTTTTATACGTGAAACAGTATGTTTCTTTAAAACGAGTAGTGTTTTCAACTGCCAACATGTTCATACAACAAGTTAACCATTTATCATATTGTCATTTACCTCAGCCAATAGTCTTACCATACGAATAGATAGTTGCTATGTCGACAACTTTCCCTCTAAATACCCCACATTACGCATTGATAAATGGAATAGTACTTGTGTTATATAAGACAATGTGTAAATTATAAATATATGTATGTGCAATGTATGCATTACCTAACCACTTAAAGTGCACAGTTTGTAAGAAAAGCTTTAATTTCATCATGCATCATTGCAGGCACAGGGTGTGTTCGCATTCGTCAAGTTGCCTGCCTGAACACAAGGGAGGTAGGGGAAGAGAATGGTGGGGGGGAAGTGGTCGGTAAAACCCGAGCATTGCCGAGGGAGTGAAGTCTCGAACAATAGTGCACTGAGAATGACTATTTGGGCATATTTTGCTCCAGATTGTTTCAAATTGCCCTGGCTGTCGAGATCGACATCGAGACCTGTCGATAGACTACCCGTGGAACCTACAATAATACCCGCAGCTCATTCGACATCGAAGGCGTGTCTACGGACATAACGGGTGAGTGACACTGTGCGACGAACTATATTAACTTGAAGGTAGGCGTGTGGTATGGCAGGCATCTCGGCAGTTAAGAGTAAGCCCCGAGTAGAATTATTTTAGCTTTATTTATATTACGACAGTCAGCTGAGAATTAGACAGTATAAAGTTTTACGTGAGATACTGTTATTTCGGATAGTGATTTAAAAGCACTTATAATTGTAGCCCTCTTTAAAAAGAAAACATTGGATAAACTAGAGTTTAATATTTTGTGTCTTATTGCAGGAATCATTTTTATATTATATTGATTATTATTTTATATAAATTGTTAAGGCTAGATTGTGTTAATTACCTATAATCCCTTATTTAGCCCCAATTAAGGTAAATATTGTGACCCTGGTTAAGAGCGAGTATTGAGAGCCAATGAGGGTGAAGCGAGGTGAGTATGCAGCAGCGTCGGAGTGCAAGGGCGAGGTAAACGGAAGGTCCTGAGAAAATCCGCTGACCAGCGGCATCGTCCGGCACGATTCCCACATGCGAAAATCCCGGGGGCGGTCCCGCCGGGAATCGAACCTGTTTCGCCTTTGGTGGGAGGAGAGTAGTCTAACCACTACACCACCGCGTCCTTCCTAGCCAAGAGTCAGATACAGCAATTGATACGAATATGTATATATAATAGGAATTTATAAGAGCAGTTTCACATGTGAGTTAATAAGTTGGATATACGAGGTGTGTTAAAAAAAGTACGGTGACTTGTTGTTCTGTGACTTTGTCTCGATAAATATTTATGTATTCATCAATGTATATTTTGTCCCCTTCAAAGTAATCTCCCTCAGATATAACACTTGTGCCACCAGCGCTTTTTGCCAATCCCCGAAGCACTTATAATATGCGCATTTTGGTATGGCATTGAAGTCTCCCAGGTCTTTATCGCCTCAATCGTGGAAAACCTCCGTCCTTTCATGGGCCCCTTCAGTTTTGGGAACAGGAACAAGTCGCAGGGGGCCACGTCCGGTGAATACTGTGGCTGAGGCGTGATTACGGTGTTGTTAATACATATTATTTGATCCATTGTTTGCGAAAGCAAAAAATCGCCAAGCACACCAAAACACGTATAACCTTTATATATGTCGAAACAAACTAACAATGCAAAAGGGTTGATAATGTCAACATATGTTGTGGACATGTGTACCAACACAACAATAAACACCAATCGATAATCGAATGAACGTTGCCCTCGAAATTTGCAAAGTCGCCTTTTTTTTTTTTAACACACCTCGTAGAGTAGCTACTCATTTTTCAGAGAAGTAATCTCCAGCTGGCTAACGCCAGCAGAGTTACTGCGTGCCCGCTACCAGTGAAACCCGCCCGGACTTGTGCGAACAAGCACTGAAGTCCGACCACATACAACCACGACTTGCGGAAGTTGGCGTGTCCGAGAAAGCTACTCCGACTGCAAGCGAGCGCCCGACATTTGCGGCTGACGTTCCGCTTCGCGAGTACCAGCGCAAAAAAAAAAACGTGCGGAAGTAACTTTGAATATGGAAACTGAGTAGAAAGCCAAACTTTTACTCCCTTTGGGTCCAGACGAGGAAAAAAAAAACTTCACGACGTCAGTTTGCTTGTTACTGAAATGTCCTGCCACAAAGCGGGGAGCCCGAGAAACTTCTTGCTTTATTGTTCAGGCTCTACTGAGAGGAAGTCACATTGTAAGAGGACACGGTTTTTACTCTCCGCCAATCCCCGGTTATGTAAGGACTCGTTCCAACTGATGCGAGGATTAACATTTACGATTCACAGGCGCTCACAATGTTCCGTAGCAGGGTCATGAATTCTTCAGTATTGTCAGCTCTGAGTAACATATTTTCGTTGATCATATTTTTTAAATATCTTCATCTTTTTCGTATTTTTTAAGGTATATCCCTAATATTTGTGAAATACAGCATCCGATAAACGTAACTTACAAATTTCATTTCTGTAATATTTTCGTTTTTATTTTGTCGGCTTACTTTTCACTAAAAATATGAACGATGCCAGATTTTTACCTATCGCATATATATTTTTTAAAGATAATTTAATTTTTTACTTATTATGTTCTTCTTTACAAACTTCACTTATAAAAGTCCTGATAATTTGATATGCAACGTTTAATGTATCAATTGTTTTCTCTAATATTTTTTCTTATACCTCGAATAAAGGATATTTCAAAAGATATCAGTGATGAAAAATCGTGCTCAAAAACTCTTTAATACATTCGGGTCACCCATTTCATGAAGAGTACTTATGTGCTTGAAAATACCCTATAAGTACTTCAACTTACTGTAAGCTCTTAAAATGTATTTAAAAAATTTTTAATATTTTAATTTTTTCATATTATTCCGCAATATTACGGAAATGTTAAGTGAACGTCGAATATTTAGTTTGGTTTTACTATGAAGAATAACTTATATTTTCGTTGTACTGGTTCCAAGATTACGCAGAAATTGTGGAAACTTCGCTTCACTTGAGCCACTGATTTAACAATTGTGATATATGTTTTCATTTAGAGTGGAAAAAAATTCTCAACGCGGCAAGTTTATTAGCAACTGTAGTTATCATAATGTGACACGTGTCCCTAGCACCGCGAATATCCTCAACGTTGACTCACGCGTCACCGATACAGATGTGGAAAATCACATTTCCAATCGTGGCGCACGTGTTTGTGTACGTCTGGATTCTCAACAGACCCGCACTTTTATATGAATTAAGAACTCTGATTGAAAATAAAACCGGGTCACAAAAGGCGGGAAAAAAGAAAGTCTCGAAACATTTACTTACTTAAAGTCTTCTGATCTCGAATCCCAGCAACGTTTCTACGCTGTGATAATAGTGGTACCGGCCGACATGTAGATCAATGTTGGGACACGGAGAGTGGTTACCGCACAACTCGCACGCACGCTCTACCTCGCTCGGTAGCAGGTCACAGTTTTATTTTAAAATTTCGCTGTGTTTTGAAAGACTAAGCAAAAAATCTACGTGTTTTCTACGCCCAATTAATAAAGTTAACAATTATTTTAAATAATGTACTGCAATGTTATGAGTAACTTCGTTAGCATTAAACTTTTTAATATTGCAACGTTTGTAAAGAATGTATGCCAAAATAAAGAAATAAGACAAGAAACAATTCAAAAAACAAGAAATCTATCGACAATATTGCTTTGTTTACTTTTCAGTATATCACTGTAAAATATTTTTTTTTAGATCAAAAATGTTTTTGATTTCATAGTTGATTCGCAGAAAGAATACAGATGATGCTTTAAAACAAAAGTCTGCTCAATTGGAAAGGCGTTCCAGTAACAGAGCAGTTCGATTGTGCGTTATGTTGGCTTTGAAACTTGGTACAACTGGCCTCCATTTCACATGTTCCAAGTTAGTTGTGGGGAAGGCTATGTGGCCCCCAGACCTGGGCAATTCATGTGTTCCAAGTTAGTTGCGGGGAAGGCTATGTGGCCCCCAGACCTGGGCAATTCATGTGTTCCAAGTTAGTTGCGGGGAAGGCTATGTGGCCCCCAGACCTGGGCAATTCATGTGTTCCAAGTTACCTTCAGTTAGCCGCCTGAGGGATGTCATTATTACTGTGTCACAAATTATTGCATCCTCTAGCGCAGGAGTACTCGTAAGTTTTATGTTCCGGATATAGATAATAAATAAATCCCTTTCTTTTACGGGAAATATTTTAGGAAGTAGTTGCAAAGAAATAAACGATTTTAGAAGAACAATTTGGCTATTCTACGGTTTACATTTGTTTATGGTGTTAAAAAAAATAAGTTCTTTTTTGTGGTAAGGCAGTGAAACATTGCTAATATCTGCATTTTTCCTGCTGGCTTTAAAACCAAGAAAGACCGTTGTTTACTTCCGCCTCAGAATGGACATCTCTCACATGTAAAGTTGACAAAAAAGACCCTCCGAGCAATTGTAATTCTCCGTGATTAAATTCTCTGATCATCAATGGAATAATTGTGTGCACTTCTGGGACACCGTCAGTGGTTTATGTGTATTCATGTTTAAATAGCACCACCCGACCGCAGAGCTGTAGATGTTCTAGGCTATCTGAGGTTACGGAGCACTTTCGAAAGACATCCTAAATTAATGTTGAGCTGATTAGCTAAAATAATATTATCTCTGGAAGCCCGTATGGGAAATATGAGAAACAGCGGTACTGGGTAGAATGAAATAAAAATGAGAAAATAATGCGCTGAAGAACAACGCGCGTAGAGCGGGTCGGGGGAGTCCATTGCCGTTGCACGAAGGGGAGAGGTTGTTCAGTTCAGCAGTGACAGCGGCCGAGTGAGGACGACCGAGAGCTGCTCCGCGCGTGCTATAAACTGTCGAAAAAAAGTTAGTCGTGTCGGCGATACTTTAAAGCGCAGTCCTAGAGAGCGATGTTATCAGTCTGGCGTGTACAACGCCAGCAGTGTCACGTGGTCCCCCCCTCCAGTGGCGAGCGTTCGGGAGAGCCCTCCCCTACACTGCCTTCCCTACCTTCCCTCTTTCAAAATTGTGCTAAGTTTATTTTCTCATTTGAAATTTACTATTACAGTTTTTGTCATCTTTGTTAGCGGATATTTTTATTAGAAGTGATGAATTATTTTAGCGTGGTAACTTGCGCCGCAAATAAATGTACAAATTTACGGCTTAATAAACAGCTCTACAGAAATGCATTTCTCTTGAAAAATATTTGTGCACAAATTTGGCACAACTTGCTGCCTTGTGTAACAGTCTTGGGTAACCCTAGTGTTACCCAACGGCTGTCCAGTTAATGTATCTCTATTTCAAAGGGTGAGGTGGTTGAGATGATCAAGCAGAAATGTAATAAACTAGACTTGTTGTGACCTGCAGACGCGGAAGAGCCCATTCTCATGCGCGATCGCGGTTGTCGCGAAAGTAGGCTGCAGTGGTTTTTACAAGAGTTCATTATGACAGTGCCCCATTACTCTTCAGAAACTAATCATCCGCAGGAAGAGTGTCAGAAGATTGTTAGAAAATTATCGCTGTAACATATTATTTACATATTAATTTTAAGTTTGACAATTTAATTATAACAATGTAGACATCAAGTTGAAGTGTTCTGAAATATATGAAAGTGCTACTGGTCATAAAGTACCTGCTCAAACAAACCTTGCACTTTGTATTGCATGAAGAAAAGAACATGAGTAATATGTTGTAACACAAAATAATACGTAATACTACAGATTTCATTACGTCACTAATACATGATATGTTAATTGGAACTTCACCTTAAGGAAAGTGGCTGATCACCTATCGGAGCGCGCCGTGTCGTAAAGGATGTTGAATGCAAGTTCGGTGTTGATTACCACCAAAAACTCTGTTAATGCGTCGACCTTAAGGAATGGTAAAGGGAAGGGATTACGTCCCTTTTATCGTACCACTCTCCGCTGCCACGTGTGGAAGAGAACAATTATGCACCTATGTTACAAAATTTACAACACCTCTTCACTGTGTATTAGTCACAAGTATGAATTATTTAACCTTCCATTTATACTTATAATAATATTTTCTTTATATACTTTGAATGTGCTATTGTCAGTGTGTCACTTTAACTGCTCAAGTACTAGGGATATCTAAAGTAATGTATATCTCTGTACGAAGATATTTGATTGTTGGACACACTGTCTTAGTTAAACACATTGGAAAAAAAAATACATCGGTTTTATCGCGTAGTATCGGCAACATGAAATTCGCAATTTTTTTAGCAGTGAAATAAAACTTTTACGTTACAGATTTGATACGATGTTTTAAGAGCTCTAAATGTATCATATTACATATATAATTTCTAGGAGGCTAGAAGGTTAAAAGAGAAGGAATTATATTGGTACCCTGCGGTAGGAATGTTTTGGAAATATTTATTCTTAATACCGTGTCTCATCGCTCCATAGACCGGTAACAGCTACTCTGTACTGGCCGGTGCAAGAATGTGCGCTGTATGCCCTAGAAGACGGTCTCGTCATTTACTGTTTGTCGCGACGTCATGATGCGAAACGTGGTTGGTAAACCGACTTCCGCGTGTCATTCGTGTATTATAACATCTACGTAGAGTTCCTTATATTTCTTACGTCGACTGCAGTCTCGGACTTGAAATCGAGTTTGTGTGTTTGACATACAACGTCAAAATCACGTGTGCTCTAATCTAATATTCATTGAAACAATTGTGTGCACACACCGGCCGGCTTCAACTCCTCAGAGGTGGCTGTTCCTGTAAATATGGATTACTCATAGGCTCATAGCAGTTAAGAATGGTAATGGCTTATAATGGCGAGAGTCAGCGTGTCAGTATTACGTATTCTCATTTTCTTTAGCAAACTTGTTGACGAGCATAGAACGATGTATTATTCATGCGTATAACAACTATAATTTTGAATACCTCGTTTGTTCCAGGTAGAAATGTCTACTTCATTGTGGAATTGCGCAATCAAGTTGTCATAGAGTTAGTTTATATAGTTCTGTGTTGGTTTAGTATTATTGCTCAGTATTATTGCAACTCGATCCCAGATTCAATGTGCATGATTTCTGTACCCATGCGTCAATGATTTCAAATAGTTTAAGTTTTTGCAATGGTATCACTCACGTATGTGAGGTGAATCGTGTCCTCGTAATAAAATGTTGTATTGACTTCTCGCCAATACATGTCTGCATGGGTTCGAAAAGAGGAATCATAATGCGTCCATGTCATAAAATTGATGATGAAGAAGCTTATTATTCTGATGTGGTGTCCCCTGTTCCTTCGATGCTTCTTTCCTTCAGGCACACTCACTGAAAATTGGATAACCAAAATTTAATGTATTTATTAAATATAGGCAATTTTATATTGCGTGTATTTACGGTGTCATATTTGTATTTGCATATTTTACCAATTCATATTTCTATTGTTGAAGGCGCTGGTACCTTTTAAACTGAATAATGCCCCTTAAATCTCAAAGATAGGCTTTGTGCCACGATTATTGCTTAATCAAACCCAGTCACCTTCCTTGAAAACACTGGGACGATGAGTTTTATCGAATTAGCCTTTTTGCTTACTTTGAGACTGTAGTAAATTAATTGTTGCCTTTTCTCGTTCCTTAGGCAGTGTTTCAGACCAATCCTGTCCCCTATGTGAATATTTCCTAACTAATCCATGGGAGGGTTTTGTTGCTTCTAACCCATGCAACAAGTAAATAGGGTATATCTGGTACCAGCATTTGCAGTAGTATTGTAATTGAACACGATGAAGTCTAGGTGATCGTACCACGATGCGGGATCTTGGTGTGCGCAAGCTGTAAGTTGTAGACCAATAACCTTGTTCGTGCTCCCGACTAGACAATTACACGTGGGGTTACACGAACTAGTTTCGAGCTTCTTTAATTGTAATTTCTTTAATAATGACGCGATGAGTTCCTTATTGAAACATGTACCCCTGTCTGTTAATATTTTTTGAGTTCTAAGAATCATTTTCATTAATCAAGAACGGAATTTTTATGGGTGACTTTTGGGGGGGGGCACAGTGCCCCACCCTTGAGGGGTAGAGTGCTGGAACAAAGTTTATGCACACCTTTGAACCTTCCTCTTTCGATCCTCACACCACCCAACCCCCTCCCCCCGATTAACCACCCAGGGAGGAGATGCGGCGACCGCAGGAGTCTGTTTTCAAACATTTTCGCCTCTGGAAGCCGCCGTTTTCGATGAATTTCGTCAGAATTTGAGGAAGGGCGGTCTCTTTGGACACTCCCTCAGTTCACAGTTAATTAGGTAGGTCCTTTTGAATTAATGTCGGTAAAATAATGGTGTACCATAATATGTACCATAACTATGGTACAAAGTCACTTGGTCCATATTTCGCGAACCATATTATGATACAGTGTACCGAAACTTCAGTATTTTGTACGATAATTTCGAAATTCGTAGATAATGGTCTCTACACTGCCCAACTTTACCTATAGGCCTGAAATTAACATGGTTGGGCAGTACAAGTATTAGATCTACACCACACACATATAGGTATTTCGTACGATAATTTCGGAATTCATTCAATTTTAATTAAAGTCAACTATTTAAATTACAATATAAATTTCCTTTAAATTCTACTAGGTGCGTCTGGCAATGTGTTTAATTTTCCTTTCATATTTAACTAACATGATTGCCATCTTTTGTATCCTAATATTGTGTGTTAGCCATACTTTTTAAGTACCCAAGGCTAGCATGATCCGTTTCAATTGTGAATTTTCTCCCATATAAGTATTGCCTAAAGTAATTACAAAAGTATTTGATAGTGCCTAACTCCCGTTCTGTGGTTGAACACTTGAGTCTTTATTCATGGGTAGTTTTTTCGAAGCTAATGCAATATGTCTTTGATTATTAACTTTATCTTGTTGTATTAAAACTACCCCGATTGCAGTTTGAGAAGCGTCACAAGCTAATATCGTTTCTCTTTCGTCATCAAAACGCTGTAAAGTCGGCCCATTCTGAATAGCGTGTTTTAATTGAACAAATGATTTGTGTTGTATAATATTGTGTATTATATTTCGTGATCTCGACCACTGGTTCGGCTTTAGATGCATAGTTAAGAATAAATCTCCTTAATTAGGAGGCCATGCCTAAAAATGTACTTAACTGCCTTATGTAAGCTGGTGGTTTCATTTGCTGTATAGCTTCAATTTTTTCTGGGTCACCAACTATACCTCTTGGAGTATGTGGTGTCCTAGAGTTTTTATTTCTGGTTGGGCAAAAGAACATTTTTTTGCGCTTTTCTACATTACATTTACGTTATCTGTTAAAAGTTTTGCCTATATTCGCAATATGTTCTCTAAATGTATTGCCTAAATTAAATGTGTCACCAATATACGCAATAGCTGTATTTTACATCAGTGTTCCTAGTGATATATATATATATAAATTGCTGAATATACTGTGGTGAAGCGCTTAGCTTATTGATAAAGGCCTGCATCATATATGGTGAATGCTAACTTATGTGTGCCCTGCTTTCTGACGGGGATTGTATGCGACCCGGAAAATAAATCGAGAGACGTAATATATTTTGAATTTTGTACTGCGTTCAAAATATCTTCTGTTCTCGGAAGAGGATATTACACTTTTCGTAAGTGTTGATTAAGTAGACGAAAATCTGTAAGGAATCTCATTCCCCCTTGTTTTTTATTTTTATTACAAGGCTAGGTGTTTCATATGTGAAATCCAATTCTTAAATTATACCTGCTTTTGTCATATTGCCAATTTGTTCGAGTAACTGTTTCCAAATTTTTCGGTTAATTCTATACGGCCTTGTATGAATTGGCTTGTTTGTTAAAATATCTCATTTTATTTCATATTTTTTTGATTCTGTTAGTTTTAGTATGCTGTTTCCAAATCTATCTTCATATTCATTAATTACATTTATTAATTGTTTTCTTTATATTCACTTACTATTTTATTCATTTTCCCTGTTATCATTTCAGTTGTACCATCCTCTATTGTCTCTATTTTATTTATACGTTATTGAATACCATCTGTTTGTTGATACTCAATGAGAGGTGTGTGTAATGGCACAAGTAATAATTTATTTGTATCATAACTGGTTATTAGCATCATGTTATTGTTAAGGAATGAAATACACAGAGGTGACAAAAGTCATGGGATAGCAATATGCAAATATACAGATGGCAGTAGTATCGCATACAAAATGTATAAATGAACAGTGCATTGGTTGGGCTTTCATTTGTAGTAAAGTGATTCATCTCAAAAGGTTTCTGACGTGATTATGGCCGCACGACGGGAATTAACAGACTTTTAACGCGGAATGGTAGTTGGAGCTAGACGCATGGGACATTCCATTTCGGAAATCGTTAGGGAATTCAACATTCCGAGATCCACAATGTCAAGAGTGTGCCAAGAATACCTAATTTCAGTCATAATCTCCCATCATGGGCAACGCAGTGGCCGACCGCCTGCACTTAATGACCGAGACCAAAGACGTGTGCGCAGGATGGTCAGTGTTATCAGATAAGCAACACTGCGTGAAATAACCGCAGGAATCAATGTGGGACGTACGACGGACGTGTCTGTTAGGACAGTGTGGCAAACTTTGGCTGTACTGGGTTATGCCAGCAGAAGACCGACTCGAGTGCCTTTACTAACAGCCCGACATCGCCTGCAGCGCCTCTCCTGGGCTCGTGACCATATCGGTTGGACCCTAGACGACTGAAAAACCGTGGCTTGGTAAGATGAGTCCCGATTACAGTTGGTAAAGCTGATGGTAGGGTTCGAGCTGATGGTAGGGTTCGAGTGTGGCGCAGACCCCAAGAATCCATGGACCCAAGTTGTTATCAAGGAACTGTGCAAGCTGGTGGTGGCTCCATAATAGTGTGGGCAGTTTTTACATGGAATGGACTGTCTCCTCTTGTCCAACTGAACCGATCATTGACTGTAAAGGGTTATGTTAAGCTACTTGGAGACCACTTGCAGCCATTCATGGACTTCATGTACCCAAACAACGATGGACTTTTTATGGATGACAATGTGCCATATCACCGGGCCACAACTGTTCGCGATTGGTTTGAAGAACATTCTGGACAATTCCAGCGAAAGATTTGGCCACCAAGATCGCCCAACATGAATCCCATCGAACATTTATGGGACATCATCGAGAGGTCCGTTAGTTCACAAACTCCTGCGCCGGCAACAATTTCGCAATTATGGACATCTATAGGGGCAGCATGCCTCAATATTTCTGCCGGTGACTTCCAACGACTTTTTGAGTCCATGCCACGTCAAGTTGCTGCACTTCGCCGGGCGAAAGTAGGTCCAACACGATATTAGGAAGTATCCCATGACTTTTGTCGCCTCAGTGAAATATTATAATGTATTATGAAGTCAAGCCTAAAATAATATCGATTTTCAAATTTTCAACGACTAAAAAGTCCTGTGGAAATGTGTGTCCTTAGATACTTAATTTAATGTTTGTTTTGTATTTTGGGATTAGAATTTCTTCCGTAGCTACTACAAGCGTAAAATGTTGTGATCGGCTGAAGTTGTTAGTTTGTTATTAATGTCCTAGCAATACAAGTTCGGCTACATCCCGTGTCTAACAGTGCATGGCACTGCCGGGTGCGTATTTTGACCTCGACTCTCGGTGTGAATGTTTCAACAGTCGTGTAGTTTGTAAACTGGTTAGTGGCATTTCTTCTGCTGCCAGTTCCTGGTCGCGTGTTTTGCCGACTCAGCCGCGCCTTTGTAGACGTCGTCTCATCATTGCCCGGCAGTCCCGCATACGCATTGTATTCGACTCGGTCACACCTGGTGTTAGCTTCCTTGCTGATGAATAACTTTGTCAGCTGAAGGCCGAAACGCCTTTTGTAATGCTTGAATCTGCCTGGAATATCAGTTTCGAATTCGAACTTGGTTCGGAAATAAGTCGCATTGTTTACTATGATGCCCGGAATAGAAACAAAGAACACAAATTTGTAGCGCTTGGCTTCTGGGTCCTATGAACTTGGCTTCTGGGTCCTATGAACTTTGCTTCTGGGTCCTATGATCTTGGATTTTGGGTCCTATGAATTTGGCTTCTGGGTCCTATGAATTTGGATTCTAGGCCCTATGAACTTGGCTTCAGAGTCCTATGAACTTGGCTTCTGGGTCCTATGAACTTGACTGCTGGTTCCTATGAACTTGGCTTTTGGATCCTATGAACTTGGCTTCTGGGTCATGTGAATTTGGCTTCAGGGTCCTATGAACTTGGCTTCTGGGTCCTATGAACTTGGCTTCTGGGTCCTATAAACCTGGCTGTGTCCTTGTTTGCTGGAATGTCTGTAGTTGGCAATTATTTCTGCTCTTTAGCTTTGAAAAGGTTATGTCCGAGTATGTGCCTAGTTTTGTGTTCAGCTTGGCTCCGTGTTGAAAACTGCTTGTGAATATTTATATCAGTCTTATTGTACAGAATTGTACTTAGATCCTGAGGTTTTTCATGCAATTTCATTTTTAGTGAAATGTATTTGTGACATAACCTGACTTTTATCTTTCCCTTTTCCACTTTGACATATTTTCTTTATAATTTTTGTTGTGGAAAAACACCTTACATCTACATCTGGGATTTTTTTTTTTTTTGCTGTTTTTGCATGTTTGATTATTTTATTTTTTCTCCCTTTTCACTACTTGTATTATATGTTGCCTCATTACCTGCGTTATTACTGATATACTGTCTACGGGGGCAACGCGTTGAACCCCCTCGTATCCTATTTTTTTGTTTGGTTTTATAATCTGTATCTCCATTTTTTGCACTTTGTTTGTTACAGTTTTGCCCCGTATTACCTCCTCCCACATGGTCATAGTTCTCTCCATGACGCAATCCTTGTTTTGTCGTATTTATTACATCCCTTTGTTTTTTATTTGAATAATATCTGTTCTGATTTTTGTTCGCAAAATGAGTGTATTCCGTCCGTATGATAATGACTGGCTGTGTGTTATGTTGGAATTCCTTATTCCGTCATACTTGCGTATAATGTTTCCTACTCTGAACGTTTTGAGAATGGTAATTGTTCCTGTAACTGTTTTGGTGAGCGCTATGGTCATTTGTTGCTGCAGTCAATTTGGCAATTTTCTGTTTCAATTGAGCAATTTCGTTTTGGAGTTTTTGTGTTTCATGATTGAGTGAAGTCATTACAAAAGCTTCATTATATTTCTTCATCCCTAACTTAACTCTGTGGAGATTGTTAATGAGCTGTTATAACGTGTCATTCTGAAGGCCTATTAACTTATCTGCTATGTATGATAACAAAGATTTCCATAAGATTTCTACGAATTCCTGTTCTGGCATATTGGGGTTGTACTTCCTTTTGTAAAACATCTTATCCTCAATGTGAGTTTGCAACTTTCACCAATTTTCTGCTTTTTTGTGTATACAGCAAGTGTCTATTCTTGTGTGCGGAATCTACAGGTAAGAATGCTTTTCGCAATCTGTTTTCAATGTCCGCCCATGTGATGTGTTCCTCTGCTCTGTTTTGAATAGCATTGTCGTACGTTCGTTTTGCTGTTCCCTCTAAAGAGAATTTTAGCTGCGACATTCTTTCTTTTCAACCCAGTTATTAATTTTACTGGCAGCTACATAATGCTCTAAAAATTCCTCTACATCCTGACCTGTTCCCAACGAAAATATAGGAATTTTTTCTGCCGTTTGTATTACACTTTTACGTTCTGTTCTTCTGCCATGATGTCTCGTAAATTATTAACTGCTTCTGTATAAACATACTTTGGAATTGGTGATTGTAAATTACTGTATGAGAGTTGAATGACTGGATTAGAATATTCATTCTTAGTACTTGATGTTATCGTCATATAGATGATGAGTAACAGCATCTACCTGAGATGGTACTAATCCCTTACTTACAATTTTAGAAACTAAACCTCTAGTTAATCTGGTAGATTTACTGTCAAGTTTTGCAAGTAAGTTCGGATTTAGTTGATCTGTTTTTTCAATAAGACAATTAAATTTTTCTGTGGTATCTAATTGTGGTTTTCTATCGCGTGTCTAGTATCTGATAATTCTATGATTATAGTTTTGAATTCTTTTTTTTTTTAGCTACTGACGAATTGGTTAACGCTTTTCGGCACTCATAAAAATTTTCTCGCCAACCATATTTTTTTAACACTTCTTTATTGTACCATGTGAATCGCATCTAGTATTATATTTGCTGATATGTTTATATGCATGCAATCTAGTTTATTGCAATGTTACTACGTAGTTAGTGCATGCCAAAAAACATTATATATAAGCAAGCAAACCATGCAGCTATGAATTATTTTTAATTAAATTAATTTATAATGATGGTTGCTAAACTCTTTTGCTACAAGAGGGAGGGATGGAGGGACGGTGCCTCCACCAGTGTAACAGTCTTGGGTCACCCTAGTGTTACCCAATGGCTGTCCAGTTAATGTATCTGTATTTCAAAGGGTGAGGTAGTTGAAATGATTAAACAGAGCTATAATAAACTAGACTTTTACTAAGCAACAAGGTCTTATATAATTTATTTGATTTATTATTGAGCACATGTTAGACTGATTACTTTAAGTGCTCAGTCAAGTTATGATTGTTTTAACCACATATCCGGCTAAGTCCTAATGAAAGCCTCAAAACCTTCAGCGGTTACTCACCACTGCTCGACTCGTCACACCATCAGCTCGGAATACGACGAGATCTCCCCTCATGCGTCGCCTTATAGCCTCGAAGTCTTCACAGGGTCACGCAGCGATGAACGACTACCCCCTTGTTGACCGACCTCCTTATATTTCGCCTCCTTATATTTCGCCTCCTTATATTTCGCCTCCTTATATTTCGCCTCCTGACCTGTTTTCTCTGTCTCGCTTGGAAGCTCTGTTTGGTGTTGACATACCATGGCTCTCTACACACAGCTCAACTCTGCAGCTCTGCCGTCGTAACACTTCGTTTGCCCTTTTTTAGATGTTGCATATTGGCTGCCAGGAACTAGTAAATTGAAATTATCGTTTATAACATTAATTTATGTCACACACTCTCCTAATATATATGTACTTCACCGCCCAATTTGTGTCGTTCCGCCATGTGGAATTTAACGTGGCCTTTGGACACTTTCGCTTCACTCATGCGCCCATAAAAAGAAAATGTGAAAATGTTAGGAAAAGTATAATGTTACTAACATAATTATTCTTACTGTAATAACCACAAGCAAACAGAAATTTTACAAAATGTATTGCTTTTCGGTTGCTTGAGGTAAATTAAGCACGTTTGAAAGTCCTGCTTATAATCTACTTGCATGCACGTCGTGTATTCTTCCACCATTTGTAAAATTAAGATTGCCATCGGCATGATCACTTTATTCATGCGTATGTCAAGTGAATATGTAAAATCATTAGAAAAGTAGATATTTCACAAATTTACCCATTCTTAAACTTATATACTTTACAAAACAGAGAGCGAAATAAATAATTTCAGTATTCTCAAATGTTCACCTATTTCTCCTAATTCAACACTAAAACAAGGCGCCATTTTTTTTCCTCCGTCTTTGCCATCTTCACTGACAACATGCCGGTCAGCGTACCCATTGAAAAAAAATTTATTAAAGTATCAACCGCGAATTATGTTTATGCTTGTGAATATTAAAATACAATTTAATATAGTGAATGTAGTAGTGGTGAGTTTGTTAGTATTCTAGGTTTTATTCTCTTCGCTGCCAGTTTAATACACACAGATACTTTACCAGTGGTTTACACCACAGGAGTTTCTACAATCTGCATTGACTAGTCCAATACTAAAAATACGAAACATCCCCAACTACAAATTCACGGATTATTGTCACCCTTAATTGATCATAATCTACAAAACCTTGACATTATGTTTACAAAAAATGAGAGTGCCCTTTCCTTATGAAGTAAATTTATTGGATGATGGATTTCCTGTGGTTAAATCTCTTTATTATACATATTTTAAAGTTATGTTTGACATTATATTTTATGTGGGGACGTTTGTGACCGAAAAATATTTTCTTATAGTTATCGAAGTCAAGTTGTGGTTGCAGAACTTTGCCTCTCGGTCGCCTTGGAGAGTACGCAACCTTTCGTTCCAACACTGCAGTAGTAGACCCGATGAACTTCCAAGTTCCAAGCAGTAGGTAAACAACCGACCCACTGAACTTACAAGTTCCGGCAAGTTCCGAGGAACTTGCGACGTACTCACGAGAAATTGAAAATATCGTTCGTTGTACATGCAAAGTGCGGCAAAGAATTTTTTTTTCCTCCTTGCACATGTTTACGTAGAAGCTTTGAGTGTGTTTATCTTAAAGAGAAAAAAAAGAAGCATTCAGGAGAGGATGGAAGTTCATCTGGTGTCTTTCGAGGTAGGCACAAACATCCTTTTGTCCACAGGTTTTCAAGGCACGCGGTCTACCATACACAATCAGAGTACCTTCAAACACTTTTCTTCGGTCCTACACTTCACAACTGCGGTTTATGCCTTGTGGTGGAACAGAACAGCAAAGAGAGGAGCCATTCTTCCTTATCCATTCATGTTGTTGAAAGAGCCTTTTAAATATTAATCAACCAGCCTTTTGTGCTCGGAGGTGTGTCTTGGAAAAAAAAAGTTACCGAAGGAAAGATGTCACTTTTGTCAAGGAAAAGTTTTAGATCGTGGTGTCCTGCTACGATCCTTAAAATTTTTTTTGGTTAAATCTTGCTAGTAATTTTGTATTATTTAACGTGTTTGCATTAAGAATAGTTTTACTGGCTTACATCTATATGTAAATTATCTGTCGGTGCTAAGAGATTGCTTTCATAATTTAAAGGCAATTTAATTTTCATTCGAGACACGAATATGATACAAACACGATTAGATTAATAATATTAATAATTCTGATTTAAAAAACACTTTCTATCAGTGTAGACATTTCTTGTTGTCACGTGTGAAATATCGAGAAATGTAAAACAGAAAAAATTACAAATTCCTTTGTCCAGAGAAAGTGCGTACTTTTAGCGAAGTCAGAAAACAGCTCATGCGCATTGCGTTTGGTAACGAATTCTCGCAAATCACGAACTCCGAATTCCGTTAAGAAACTCTGCCAGTCGCGTCAAGTTTTGTAGATTAGTGGGCTGTTGTTGATTACCAGAAAGATTCATTTATAACCTTATCGGAATAACATAAATATTTTCTTTATTCAGAATACGAAATTTACTTCAAACTAACAGATGCTTCTTCAGACACAATTTAAGACTTATTCATAACTGTTTTCTGCCAGATGAGTTTGACTGCTCCATAAAAACTGTATTTGTATGTGATGTTTCTTGACTTACTTTGTGTTTCCGTCTGAAGATATTCCTCTTTGGAAAATGCTTTGAAAGATGACCTGCGAAAGCTGGATGCAAGTCAAAACGTTAGCAAGGTCCTCTTACACTTCGTTAAGTTAAAGCATTAAATATTTAAAATGACGTCTTCGATTTTGACCTGGAAAAGTCTATTTAACCCCTTAGCGTGCACATTAATTTTTCCTCTCCGGTGATGCAAAAGAAGAAATTTTCGGTGTTAGAAATACTCACAAATTCCTTACCGTACGTGAAATTTTGGTACCTACGGGAATAGTTTCAACAGATCCATTACAGAAGAAACAACCAATTATAAAGAAGGTGGAATGTCCAGTAAGCAACAGCATTGCATAGGGAAAGGTAATTCCCGGAATGATGCTACTTTCTAGACCTGTACAGTACCAACCATGATTTCACGTATTCTGCAACACGTATAACGCGGAAGGGGGTTGAATAAACAGTGCGTATGAAAACGCAGTTTGAGTCATTTTTGTATTTTCTGCTCTAAGATGTCATGAGTCATGGTGTTTCGCTGCTAGCAAGTTCTTGTTAAATGTCACCAACGAAAAGAATTAATTTTAATTTTTGAAACAAGGAATGAAGAACAGTGATTGTGTAAGTGTATTCTTGAATATCTATTTTACTACACAGTTCCATTTTCTGTAGTAACAAAACATTGCGATATAATTACATGAACAAAGTTACAGCGGAAGGAATATTTCGACTTAAAACGCTTGTTTCGGCAAAATGTTTGTTCTCAAAATTGGCAAAAATTACCTATTACTACTATTTTTACTGTGCTTTTATATTCGATTGTGAATAGCCCAGAACTCAAATTAATCTGGTACACGTGTTCGTATTGGTAAGAATCATATTTTGTTGTTTGTTCTGTTCAATAATCGTTGTTCACTCGGATATATTCAAACGTCAAATTAGGTTCAATGGTTTCGTGAAATAACTTCAGACGAACACTGGTATGAATCCTTACTCTAGGCCATTGCCGCTTCCATCGCCGTTTCTGCTTCTCTGAGCAACTTACTCAGTCTCTGCCTTCCAAAGAGCGTTGAACTCGCGCCTTGCGATTGTCTACCAGGCGACTAAGTGGAATAAGAAGCACGGATGATCTATTTGATGTGTAAACGGCAGCTTGTGACACACAAATAGTGGTTCATATTTACGTTTGGAGGAAACGGTGCAATTTAAATAGTTAACCTGCCACTCGTCTCTCAACCAGGCCAGAATTCCAGCGGGGTAAATAAACATTTTCTCCGCGNCCGCCGCTCGTCTCTCAACCAGGCCAGAATTCCAGCGGGGTAAATAAACATTTGCTCCGCGTGTTAAACGAGGCGTACGTTTCCGTTGGATCGAGAGGGATCTCTATGGACCCTCGCGTTTCTCCCCTCGTTACAATCCGTCACTTCGCCCATATTTACCTCACTCCAATACCATATAAATATACGTGTATTAAACCCCATCCACGTTTCTGTCACTCGCTCACTGTACTGAAATGTGGAAAATGCCAAAATTACCAACGCTAATAAAAGAAGTAATTTGATTAAGAGATTTCTTCTTTTACCAGCGATGGTCCTTCTGGCGTTGTCCCCGTTTTACTAAAGCGAGCGAGTGGCAAAAACGTGGATGGAGCTTAACACACACACACGTGCGCCTACAGACATACGCCTACACACACATATATATATATACAGTATATAGTTCGATGGCGATGAAGTGAAGTGGATATGAATGTTCCCGTTTTTAACAAAAATCGTGTTTAACTTCATGCTTCGCTGCTGCTCGTTGCTGTGTTTGTTGTGGCACAAGCATATGTGTGTACTTCTGACACGAGCTTGTACAATTACAACATTTTGTCGCACCACGAGTACACTTTTTTTTTTTTATCTACAGTATTTTTTTCATTCCCACCGTAAAACATATCTGTGTTCTTTAGAAACTAATTGCTAAGAATATTTTTTTGGACCACGACAAGGAAATTAGAGCAGATTTAAAACACTTTACTATGGAATAAGTAAAACTGATGTTGAATTTTTTCAACCTGTTACTGCACACTTCAACATTGGCGATAAGCAAACTATTTTGTATGTTACCTGAAAAAATGTGTTGTATAGATTAATATTCCACTTAGATTGTTAAAAGAAATGTTCTGTAAACAAGTTTGCAAATAAATGTTTATAAAACGTACCAAAATTTATAACTGTGAACGAGAAAAGAATATTTGTATAAAGTTGAAGACATCATGTCAACCAAGAATCCTAGGAATTACGAGGTTTGCTGTGGTAGTACTATGTCCGGGCTCAAAATGATCGTATTTAATTCGCGAAAGCAGTTTTATCAAAAATTTAGATGCTCTTGATATCATCAGTTAAATGCATTCAGACAAGACGTCGAAGTGAGATACACTTAGTATTAAATACTCCGTTTAGTAATAGTAATATTATTTCATAGGTTATAAATGATATTACCGACGATTTTTACAATGCATTTAANCGTTTAGTAATAGTAATATTATTTCATAGGTTATAAATGATATTACCGACGATTTTTACAATGCATTTAAAACGTAAAACCTTTCAACGTAGCAATTTATGACTGTTTTTTGAAACAAGTTTCCAATATTTTTTATGTACTTTATTTTACAGGTTATAACCCACACTAACAGCATTTTTACTACATTAAAAATGTGAAACCTTTTAATGTAGTAATTTACGGATGCTTTTTGATAACTAGTTTCCAAGATTTTTTTTATACTACGAGTATAAATATTACATTGTTAAGTTTTCTATTTTCCTAAGCCTGTTAGTTTATTGCTGTTTTTCTATGTTCAATGTGTCTTAAATCTTTGTCACTTATATTCATTGTTGCATATTTCTTTGTGCAGTCCTTTAAAGCTGTTGTTTCCTATACTTGTGTTGCTTCTCTTTCATGTTGATGAAATCAAGATGTTTGATTTGCAGTCTTAAATTCTAATTCTAAGCTTTATATGCTTGTGTCTGTGTGAACATGTGTACCAAGTATGTTATTTGTTTAATGTTAAACATGTAGGGGCCACGGTGACTGAGCGGTTAGACTACTCGCCTTCCACCAAGACGAACCGGGCTCAATCCCCGGCCGGGTCACTCCCGGATTTTCGCAAATGGGAATCGTGCCGGACGATGCGCTACTCTGCGGGTTTTCTCGGGGATCTCTCGTTTCTCCTGTCCTTGCATTTCAGTGCTATTCCTTTCTCACCTCATTTCACCCTCATCGCCTCTGAATAACTCGTTGTTAATAACCGCCCAAATCTCTCAAATACTTAACCTAACATGCAACTTGATACTTGGCACTCTTCAAAAGCATAACTTGGATACCTTCATAGTTTTTAAGTATGCAACGCTTATTTTAAAAAAACTTTAGGTGGTGTGTCACAGCCCAGGAAAAATTTTACTGGCCTGAGACAACACTGATATGCTATAAGTATCTCATATCTCTAGTAATTTCCGTTGCTTTTAACCTTATTAATCTCTATTAGAAATGTATGTTTACGTTCAATATTTCACTAATTAATAAAATGAAAAAATTTATATTACGGTGTAGCCATAAAGTGTTGAAAGATATTGTAATTTACAAAATTGACGCTCATTTTTAAAACGCAATGTTACAAATTATTATTCTTCTATTCTATTTTTATATAATTTACTTAACGATTTGAAGCGTAGTTTTTTTTTTGCAAAGAGTAAGCTAAAATGTACCAAATTTTTAATATATGTAAATCAGGTTATTTTTCATTGAAGAGAATTGTACTTCAATATACATATTCCTGTCTTTATTTGATACACAATTACCACCACTGAATTTATAATACGGCTAATTTTATATAAATTAATTATCGTAGAGTTCNCTGTCTTTATTTGATACACAATTACCACCACTGAATTTATAATACGGCTAATTTTATATAAATTAATTATCGTAGAGTTCGTTCATATTTGTTTTCGAGGTACAGTAATTATCTGTTAGTCTTCTGTTCACCTTACATTACAATTTTGAGTTATACCTTTGCAGATATATATATTCCTTGGTATTGGCATCACGAAGACTACCAAGGCTTAAATTAAAATAGACTTAGCATAAGAAATTAAGTGGCGCTGGGAACCGCAGCAAGAGCAAGTACTAGCGAAAATTATTTTCTAAGCGAGTATCTCAATGCGGATCATAAAAGCGATATAATTTTACAGATATTATGTCACTGCTGGAATGCAATATCGTAGTACCCATTTGTTAACCGCTCGAAATACAAAGGTTTAGTACCAGTAACGCTTATCGCTTCTCATTAAACACGTGTTTTCTCTTAAACTAAACAAGTGACGTGTAGTGCGTGACGTAAACTGTGTTAAGAATCCCACAATCGGCCTTGAATTATGTTAAAACTTCACCACTTTAGCAGGTTCATTTATCTGCATATATCCACGTTGATACCCCACAGGGCTTCGTAAAAGGTTTGAGATGAATGTTCGTTCTTTGGTAGTTATTTTTTGCGCTTTCCTTCTAACCTCACACTTCCTCATTCTGCCCAGATTCAAATACTTCCCACTATGTTTCAGTTTTCTTTCTCTAGGGCTGTTTCTTTCGTTTCCGCTCCTTAACTGAATCCGCTTCTTTACTGTCATCAGCTCTTTGTTTCGGCATTTTATCTCAGACGTGTTCGGCGAGGTAAACTGAGACTGAAAAATTTCACATTTATGAAGCTGTCAACGTTTCCTGACACCCACTTACCGCTCCAGACTTTCGAGTTGAAGAGACGTCTTTTAAATCTGCCTGCCTTCATTTCAGTGCCCACGTCATAACAGACTGTCCGTCTGTCACCATTTCNAAGAGACGTCTTTTAAATCTGCCTGCCTTCATTTCAGTGCCCACGTCATAACAGACTGTCCGTCTGTCACCATTTCCTCCCTCGACTTAATTTATTTCATTTTCAAACTCCTCTCGACGCAAAGCCGGCGTCTGACGCTTGTCTTTCTCTTCCGTGATTTATTATTTCCGTGCTTTTCCTTATGTCACTCATTGTTTATTTACTTCCGCGCGGAGTTGTGTGCCGCAGTTGTAACACACTTGACATGAATGCCTGCGCAGTGAGCTTGAGGAGAGTTCCTCATACTTCCGGCGTACTTCAGCAAATGTATTGTGCTTCAGAAGTACAACTCCACGAAGTCGACTGGGGTCACCTGGCGGCTACGGCTAGCTGTAAACAACTTCCTGATATGTTTCTTTAATGTTTTGGTCCACTATTTCTTCTGTTCTGGCCATTAATTCTATACGTTCTATTTTTCCAAGAAATATATTACTTGGAAAAACGGAATGACGCCTAGAAAAGTAACCAATAGACCCTATTAATTAGGCTGTGTTATAATTGACCATTCAGTGTAATAGCATTTTAGTATTTAGTAACGCCCAGTTGAGACACCGTCGTTAGTCACTTGTTCAGTGATTGTTGCGATTTTGTAATGTAGTATTTTAGTAAGTTTCCTTACACACTAAAACAAAATACTGAGATACAAAATACGATATGATATTAGTCGAGTAATTTGAGTCACGTGACCTATTAACAATCTAAAGGTGCCGACGGCCTTAGATCAGCGTAATAAAGGGCAGGTAAGTCTACCTTACTTAAGTTTATATGAATTGTTCCGGAAACACCATTGTCTGTCAATAAACGTAACCAAAAACGAGAAATTTTGCCTGCGCTGTTGTGAAACGGGCACCCGCTGTTTCAGTGAGACCTGTACACGGGTTTAAATTTTGCGAGAGACGATGTTTAGCACTGTCCGCCTGGGAGGAAAGTGGAGTTAGAAGTCTGTTAATGGAATGTCACAGAAATATGTTTAGCCGATCGGAACCAAGGCAACGTCCGCCACGTTTCGTATATGGGTGTGACCATACGCTCGATACACCTGTTGGGTGGCCATCGCGCTAAACACAAGATCTGAGTGACACCTCGAGCTGAGCTTATTCACGAGCGGCGGCAACCGGAAGTCAGGCTGCAGAGAACGATTACCACTCAAACAAGGCAATTCGCAATAACAACACAGCCAGAACTCCTGTAGTTGGGTCTGGCTGACACGGAAGTGGAGTTGAGATATCTCGGCGGCTCTTAATATCGAGGTCTTGAGAACCGATGAGGGTGAAGGGAGGTGAGTATGGTGCAGCTCCAGAATGCAAGGGCGTGGGAAACGGGAGATCACCGAGAAAAGTTGAGAATATCCATGAATACAGTATACTATAGGAGCTTTGTTCACAAGTACGATCACTATGCGAATCAATTAGGGGAATCCACAAAATACTCCCACTCATATTTATTTTCCTGGCTCGTGTTAGAGAAATTATTTCCCGGCCAGGAAAAATGATGTATTCCGTGAAGAGTGGTATTACACGATAATAAAAATAAATAAAGGTGTTTTACTTATATTTTTTTCTATCTAGGATACGTTTTTGCTGTTACCATTGTTGGATGTCTGTACATTGCCTGCCACAATTTGTTCTGCTAAAAATCTACGTTAGAAATACCTTATGCTCGTTGGATTTGTTTTTATTTCGAATATTTAAACCTGANTTGTTCTGCTAAAAATCTACGTTAGAAATACCTTATGCTCGTTGGATTTGTTTTTATTTCGAATATTTAAACCTGATATATCTCCAGTGCCACATCATATACGATTTATAAGAAACTTGAATTTTTACGAATTATGTGCATGATATGTTAGCTTTCCATCGTATGTCATACCATAGTAATTAAACCAAATCTCTGAATGTCTTGAGTTCACCAACAAAAGCTCCCTCCCTTTCAAAATTAGCGGGAAGTTCAATTCTCATCCTGAATACGTCCCTGCCAATAAATCCGCGCCAATACCTGAATAATGTTGGAGAGGTACAGCGTGAGACATATAGACTGTCATGGCTAATTAAGCATTTTTGATGTAAACGTTTGAAAAATGTCACTGCCCTTCCTTGCAGACAATTTGTCCTCACGCTGACTGTCTTGCACCGAGTAAAGTTGGTAACGACGCGGAGCAAGTATTTCCATGCCTTAACGATGAATATACACTGAAGAGCCAAAAAAAATGGTACACCTGCCTAATATCGTGTAGGGCCCCCCGAAGCACGCAGGCGTGCCGCAAGGCGACGTGGCATGGGCTCGACCAATGTCTGAAGGTTTGCAGGAGGCAATCCACACCATGAATCCTGCAGGGCGGTCCACAAATCCAATCTGCGCCAATTTGAGAAATGTTTGCACGTCTGTCACGTTTAATGATTCTCGTCAGTTGTCGTTTTTCCCGTTCTTTCACGATCTTTTTCCGGCCGCAGCGATGCTGAAGATGTGATGTTTTACCGGATTCCCGATATTCACGGTACACTCGTGAAATGGTCGTACGCGAACTTCCAAATGTTATCGCTACCTCGGAGATGATATGTCCCATCTCTCGTGCGCCGACTATAACAACACGTTCAAACTCACTTAAATCTTGATAACCTGCCATTGTAACAGCAGTAACCGATCTAGCTGCCAACCTCATCGCGTTACTCTGATTGGTTCCATACCTCTGTTATTTGCATACGCACGCCTATGCCAGTTTTTTTGGCTCTTCAGTGTAATGTGTTATGTAAACACCTGTGAATACTGAAATTATTAATTTTGCAATAATATATTTTAATGCGTGTATGTGTAAGAATTAGCAAATTTATAAAATATTTATATTTCTGGTAATGTCACATTTTCCCCTAACCGACGCATGAATAAAGTGTTTATCACTGTATTCATGTCCATGGCAATATTTTTGCACATGTGGTGGAATAATACACAATATGCATATAAGTATAGCTTAAGCATGGCTGTTAAAAGTTCTTAGTTTACCACGAACAGCATATGTACCAGGTGTTCCAGGGGGAAACGGACATACGTTAAGAGGTGATAGTATAGGCCATTCCGAAGAGAAAATATTAATAAACATGTCCTCTATTCACAAAGGTGTCCGAGATACGGTCGCGGCGGTGCTGTTGTTTGGCCGCCACGGTCATCCGACCTTACTCCAATAGATTATTGTTTGTGAGGTTGGTTGAAGATCGACAGCTACAGGCACAAAGCGCAAATAAGGAAGGCACTGCTTGCTCGCTTGTTAAATGCTTGTGTGCACGTTAAAGAAGTATGTGGGCACCAGCTCCGATTAGCAACACAGTATCTGACTACACGAGCTGCAAAAATGCATAGAAGTTGGGGGTGGCCGTTTTTCACATGTGTTGTAAAGGGACTTTACACAATGAAACCTAGCACGTAACGATCGGTCCGTGTACTGTCACCTGTACCGTTCTCAATTCATGTCAGTTTCACGTAGCGATATCTCGGACACCTTTGTGAATAGACTGAGTTGGTGAACACATTTTGGCGGCTCTTAATAGAAAAGTCTTGAGATCTGATGAGGGTGAAGCAAGGTGAGTATGGAGCAGCGCAGGAATGAAGGGGGTGGGGGAAACCGGAGATCCCCGAGAAAACCCGCCAACCAGCAGCATAGCCCGGCACGATTCCNCGGAATGAAGGGGGTGGGGGAAACCGGAGATCCCCGAGAAAACCCGCCAACCAGCAGCATAGCCCGGCACGATTCCCACATGTGAAAATCCGGTGACCCGACCGGGGAATGAACCCAGTTTTCCTTGGTGGGAGGCGAGCAGACTAACCNTCCCACATGTGAAAATCCGGTGACCCGACCGGGGAATGAACCCAGTTTTCCTTGGTGGGAGGCGAGCAGACTAACCGCTCAGCCACCGCAGCCCCTTGCGAATAGAGCATAGTCCCTATGTTTATTGATGTTTTTCCTGCAGGAAAGTCCATATTATCGCGTTTTATGGGTCCATCGTTTTTCTCCGTTTCTGGCTGAGAAGCGCGGAAGCTATAAGGGTCACACTGTCACGCGCTACAAGAGCGCCATCGCCGCTACGCGCAGGGTTCTGAACTGGCGTGCAGTGTTCTCGTAGTGCTGCGTGTACCTATGCACTTTCAGCGGTGACCCTATGAAAAGTTTGTAGCAAAGTTCAATACAGGCTCTTATGGTAGTTTGCCTCGTGTCCGGCTAGTGTGTTCGAAGATTCAGCAGTCTGAAGAAGTTGTTGACGTGACAACGTCTTATAATTCGATAGAGCCGGCTGCACGCACGAAAAAACATGACTCATGCGGCGTTANTTGTTCTGCTAAAAATCTACGTTAGAAATACCTTATGCTCGTTGGATTTGTTTTTATTTCGAATATTTAAACCTGACATATCTCCAGTGCCACATCATATACGATTTATAAGAAACTTGAATTTTTACCAATTATGTGCATGATATGATAGATTTCCATCGTATGTCATACCATAGTAATTAAACCAAATCTCTAAATGTCTTGAGTTCACCAACAAAAGCTCCCTCCCTTCAAAATTAGCGGGAAGTTCAATTCTCGTCCTGAATACGTCCCTGCCAATAAATCCGCGCCAATACCTGAATAATGTTGGAGAGGTACAGCGTGAGACATATAGACTGTCATGGCTAATTAAGCATTTTTGATGTAAACGTTTGAAAAATGTCACTGCCCTTCCTTGCAGACAATTTGTCCTCACGCTGACTGTCTTGCACCGAGTAAAGATGGTAACGACGCGGAGCAAGTATTTCCATGCCTTAACGATGAATATACACTGAAGAGCCAAAAGAAATGGTACACCTGCCTAATATCGTGTAGGGCCCCCCGAAGCACGCAGGCGTGCCGCAAGGCGACGTGGCATGGGCTCGACCAATGTCTGAAGGTTTGCAGGAGGCAATCCACACCATGAATCCTGCAGGGCGGTCCACAAATCCAATCTGCGCCAATTTGAGAAATGTTTGCACGTCTGTCACGTTTGATGATTCTCGTCAGTCGTCGTTTGTCCCGTTCTTTCGCGATCTTTTTTCTGGCCGCAGCGATGTCGAAGATGTGATGTTTTACAGGATTCCCGATATTCACGGTACACTCGTGAAATGGTCGTACGCGAACATCCAAATGTTATCGCTACCTCGGAGATCCTATGTCCGATCTCTCGTGCGCCGACTATAATACCACGTTCAAACTCACTTAAATCTTGATAACATGCCATTGTAACAGCAGTAACCGATCTAGCTGCCAACCTCATCGCGTTACTCTGATTGGTTCCATACCTCTGTTATTTGCATACGCACGCCTATGCCAGTTTTTTTGGTTCTTCAGTGTAATGTGTTATGTAAACACGTGTGAATACTGAAATTATTAATTTTGCAATAATATATTTTAATGCGTGTATGTGTAAGAATTAGCAAATTTATAAAATATTTACATTTCTGGTAATGTCACATTTTCCCCTAACCGACGCATGAATAAAGTGTTTATCACTGTATTCATGTCCATGGCAATATTATTGCACATGTGGTGGAATAATACACAATATGCATATAAGTATAGCTTAAGCATGGCTGTCAAAAGTTCTTAGTTTACCACGAACAGCATATATACCAGGTGTTCCAGGGGGAAACGGACATACGTTAAGAGGTGATAGTATGGGCCATTCCGAAGAGAAATTATTAATAAACATGTCCTCTATTCACAAAGGTGTCCGAGATACGGTCGCGGCGGTGCTGTTGTTTGGCCGCCACGGTCATCCGACCTTACTCCAATAGATTTTTGTTTGTGATGTTGGTTGAAGATCGACGGCTACAGGCACAAAGCGCAAATAAGGAAGGCACTGCTTGCTCGCTTGTTAAATGCTTGTGTGCACGTTAAAGATGTATTTGGGCACCAGCTCCGATTAGCAACACAGCATCTGACTACACGAGCTGCAAAAATGCATAGAAGTTGGCGGTGGCCGTTTTTCACAAGTGTTGTAAAGGGTCTTTACACAATGAAACCCAACACGTAACGATCTGTCCGTGTACTGTCACCTGTACCGTTCTCAATTCATGTCAGTTTCACGTAGCGATATCTCGGACACCTTTGTGAATAGACTGAGTTGGTGAACAAATTTTGGCGGCTCTTAATAGAAAAGTCTTGAGATCTGATGAGGGTGAAGCAAGGTGAGTATGGAGCAGCGCCGGAATGAAGGGGGTGGGGGAAACCGGAGATCCCCGAGAAAACCCGCCAACCAGCAGCATAGCCCGGCACGATTCCCACGTGTGAAAATCCGGTGACCCGACCGGGGAATGAACCCAGTTTTCCTTGGTGGGAGGCGAGCAGACTAACCACTCAGCCACCGCAGCCCCTTGCGAATAGAGCATAGTCCCTATGTTTATTGATGTTTTTCCTGCAGGAAAGTCCATATTATCGCGTTTTATGAGTCCATCGTTTTTCTCCGTTTCTGGCTGAGAAGCGCGGAAGCTATAAGGGTCACACTGGCACGCGCTACAAGAGCGACATCGCCGCTAGCGCAGGGTTCTGAACTGGCGTGCAGTGTTCTCGTAGTGCGGCGTGTACCTATGCACTTTCAGCGGTGA
Organism: Clitarchus hookeri; assembly: GCA_002778355.1. Lineage (NCBI taxonomy): Eukaryota > Metazoa > Arthropoda > Insecta > Phasmatodea > Phasmatidae > Clitarchus > Clitarchus hookeri. Next base: position 74,285 of record NQII01002435.1, on the reverse strand, counting down.
CCCTATGAAAAGTCTGTAGCAAAGTTCAATACAGGCTCTTATGGTAGTTTGCCTCGTGTCCGGCTAGTGTGTTCGAAGATTTAGCAGTCTGAAGAAGTTGTTTTTAACTATATTGGAAGGTTTCAAAATAATATTGACAGCAAGCGTGGTAACTTTTAATGTACCATTCCGTCTTCGTCTGGGGTGTGGCGTCTCTTCGNCAAAATAATATTGACAGCAAGCGTGGTAACTTTTAATGTACCATTCCGTCTTCGTCTGGGGTGTGGCGTCTCTTCGTAGGTAAACTCGCGACCGCCGAGTGCTAACTCAGCAGCGGAGAACACGTGACCTCGCGCGGAGCACCGCGGCAATCCACAGGCCGTTGACAGCAAACTGCACGCTTCAGCTGACACCGTGGAAGCTCTTCGGCATNGGAGCACCGCGGCAATCCACAGGCCGTTGACAGCAAACTGCACGCTTCAGCTGACACCGTGGAAGCTCTTCGGCATCGCACTCTCATGCCAGAAGTCACGGGATAGCACACGTCGGTGGTGTCGCCCGACAGTTACGTCTTGTAAGTGCCCAGACCTGCATCAGTTGTGCTCTGATCTCGCGTGAGTGAGTGTGAGCTGGTCACGGNAGTTACGTCTTGTAAGTGCCCAGACCTGCATCAGTTGTGCTCTGATCTCGCGTGAGTGAGTGTGAGCTGGTCACGGTATGCACTGCAGTCCTTCGTGGACTTCACGTACCTAACAACGATGGGATATCCCAGCAGGATAAGGCACCGTGTCTTCGGCCCAAGTTGTCTTAGTACTGGTTCGAGCAACATTCTGGGAAGTTTCAGCAACTGCTGTGGTCACATCCTTCGCCCGATATGAACCCCATCGAGAATGTATGTGACGTAGCGGAAAGGTTAATTGGCACTCAGGATCCTGCACCTACAAATAGCAGGGCGCTGTGGGTAGCCATCCAGACGGCATGGGTCGATATCTCTCCAAAGGTGTTTCGTACACATATGTAATCGATTTCACGACGTCTTGTCGCACTTCACTGGGCTAGAGGCACAACACTAGACCCCTATAGCATGGATTTTGGCATGTAAGTGTAGAAATAACTGCGAAGCCAACAGTCGGCGGTCATTAAAGCGTTTTGCCTATCGNCATGGATTTTGGCATGTAAGTGTAGAAATAACTGCGAAGCCAACAGTCGGCGGTCATTAAAGCGTTTTGCCTATCGTTATAGATAACGTGACTTACGTGTAACTAGATTTCTGCTGCCGTATTCGCCTGCGTGTACTGCATATGTCCACCTTCTGAGGCGACGTATTTCTTAAAAAACGTACATTCCTTTTTAGGCATTTATAAATCGGGTTAATAAACTTTCGAAAAGTCGTCGAAAAAAATTTGACCCTTTCCGTCATCTTAGGGGTCGAATTTCGAAAAATCCTTTTAGTGAATGCCTGCAACCAAAAGGGAACCATCGCTAAATTAGCATACTTTTGCGTCCAGCCGTATGGGCTATGCGTTGATAACTGAGTGGGTGAGTGAGTCTGTCAGCCAGCCGAGGCGCTTAATTTTGTGAATACAGATATGTTGACTTTTAGGGGATGAGACTTATTCAAAAGGACTTTTATGGCAAGTCCTTTTTGGCTCAAAGCCACTTAGTTACAAATAATTTATACGTGCTGTATCTAAATTCGACCGACTATCTTCGACTGCATGTTGATCACAAAAAAAAATAATAAGCTGAAAACGTATACAGAATGTTCCTGAACTCAGTACAGAATCTCCAACAGGTTGTTTCCCATGAAAAATCATTCGACAAATGTCTTAACAACCTCGGTACGGAAACCACTCCAAGGGGTGGAAAACGCCGTCGAAAGTAAGAAATAAATAATTTTTTTCGTAAAATTAAATTGTGCATGGACGACGCGTTATTTTGACATTTGGTACACTGGGTAGTACAATGGAGGTGTACACGATGCAACCTCCTGCATTGTAATCACATGTCCGCTTCTACGTGATGTAGTGGTCTCTGCCNCTCCTGCATTGTAATCACATGTCCGCTTCTACGTGATGTAGTGGTCTCTGCCATTTTTAACAACTGAAACATAATTTGTGTACGCGTGTGATTAAATTTTGAGCAAAGGAGTATTATAATTGACAACAACAACAGTAACTGCGAGCTCTCTTAGTATAGACGCCTCCGTCNCATGGACTTTGGCATGTAAGTGTAGAAATAACTGCGAAGCCAACAGTCGGCGGTCATTAAAGCGTTTTGCCTATCGCTATAGATAAGGTGACTTACGTGTAACTAGCTTTCTGCTGCCGTATTCGCCTGCGTGTACTGCATATTTCCACCTTCTGAGGCGACGTATTTCTTAAAAAACGTACATTCCTTTTTAGGCATTTATAAATCGGGTTAATAAACTTTCGAAAAGTCGTCGAAAAAAATTTGACCCTTTCCGTCCTCTTAGGGGTCGAATTTCGAAAAATCCTTTTAGTGAGTGCCTGCAACCAAAAGGGAACCATCGCTAAATTAGCATACTTTTGCGTCCAGCCGTATGGGCTATGCGTTGATAACTGAGTGGGTGAGTGAGTCTGTCAGCCAGCCGAGGCGCTTAATTTTGTGAATACAGATATGTTGACTTTTAGGGGATGAGACTTATTCAAAAGGACTTTTATGGCAAGTCCTTTTTGGCTCAAAGCCACTCAGTTACAAATAATTTATACGTGCTGTATCTAAATTCGACCGACTATCTTCGACTGCATGTTGATCACAAAAAAATAATAATAAGCTGAAAACGTATACAGAATGTTCCTGAACTCAGTACAGAATCTCCAACAGGTTGTTTCCCATGAAAAATCATTCGACAAATGTCTTAACAACCTCGGTACGGAAACCACTCCAAGGGGTGGAAAACGCCGTCGAAAGTAAGAAATAAATAATTTTTTTCGTAAAATTAAATTGTGCATGGACGACGCGTTATTTTGACATTTGGTACACTGGGTAGTACAATGGAGGTGTACACGATGCAACCCCCTGCATTGTAATCACATGTCCGCTTCTACGTGATGTAGTGGTCTCTGCCATTTTTAACAACTGAAACATAATTTGTGTACGCGTGTAATTACATTTTGAGCAAAGGAGTATTATAATTGACAACAACAACAGTAACTGCGAGCTCTCTTAGTATAGACGCCTCCGTCGNATTTTGAGCAAAGGAGTATTATAATTGACAACAACAACAGTAACTGCGAGCTCTCTTAGTATAGACGCCTCCGTCGAACGATTTGCGAGGATATATCACTTCGTGACTGCTTCTTGTGAAACGGTAACACAGCGCCTGCAAGATACGCAAGGGCATGGAAACGCGTGGATGCGTCACTGCAAAAACAGTCTAGTGAAGGTGACACTCCGCGCTGCGTTTCCCACTTCAGGCAGGGTCGCCATGGATAAGAGGATGCTTGTACTACAGTTAAAATGTATTTTTTATCACTTTCTATTTGAGAGTGCACGACAGTCCGTGCGAGTCCTCGCGCGCTGTTCCGTGCAGAAGAATGTTTGAACGGAGAGATTTGGGCGGCTCTTAACATAGAGGTCTTGAGAGCCGGTGATGTTGAAGCAAGGTATGTATGGAGCAGCCCCGGAATGCAAAGGCAGGGGGGACGGGAGAATTCCGAGAAAACCCTCCGATCAGCGACATCGTCCGGCACGATTCCCACTTGCAGAATTCCTAGAGCGACTCCGCTAGGAATCGAACCGNTTCCGAGAAAACCCTCCGATCAGCGACATCGTCCGGCACGATTCCCACTTGCAGAATTCCTAGAGCGACTCCGCTAGGAATCGAACCGGGTTCGCCTTTGGTGGGAGGCGAATATTCTGACCACCACACCGCTGCGGCCCCGTCGTTGACAACGAGGTAATTTTGAAACTTAATTCAGGATGGCCGGAACAGTACACGAATCCACATCCTCCCGATTGTGAGTCCGGAAGTTACACACTTGCGCTTTTTAGTTCGGCTTGTCCTTCGTCAATGTTGGCTGTACTGAGGACAGGGGTTGCGGTGATTGGTCTTCCATCGACGAACTTGCTGTATTATTTCCTCGCATGTTACACACTTGTTACCCGCTCACAATAAACCTCTATTACTTGCTCGTGGATTTCGGCGGAAGTCACAATTCCTCCCAATTCACAAAAAAAAAAATACGAATTAATAAATTTTTTGAAAATTTCTGCACGTGGCAATATTCTTTGAGAAAGGGGCCCCAGTGGTAGAGCGGTTAGCCTGCTCGCCTCCCACCAGGGTTAACCTGGTCCAATTCCCGGCCGGGTCACCGGATTTTCGCAAGTGGAAATCGTGCCGGACGATGCCGTTGGTCAGCGGGTTTTCTCGGGGATCTCCCGTTTCCCCCGCACTTTCATTCCGGCGCCGCTCCATACTCACTACAATCACCCTCATCGGCTCTCAAGACCTCGCCGTTACGAGCCGCCCAGATCTCTTCACTTGGCTCACTCTTTGAGAAAGCTGCGTTGAATGTGTTTCGTTTCAAACAGTTATCTTCAAAACTTATGCATTGGGAAGGAGTTCCTTTAACATTGATTGCAGGATTGGCAGGCAGAGCACTAAACGAGTGACATTTCTTCCTCGATGTGTCCGTTACTGTTACATTAACTTTATGCTGGCAGAAAACTACGCAGTTGTCTCTCCTGGGAGTGTTTTCTCCTCTTACAAGCTGAATGCCATCTCAAATGCTGTGACTAAAAACCCTCCTCAAACGACCAAATGGCGACAGGTTGTATTGGACGCCCACCAGCTACGCGGGAGCACCTACAAAGGAAGCTTAACATTTTGTTTTCAGGCCAGGTGCGTACATTTTTTTCCCTTCCCTTCCCTTCCCTTCTCGGCAATCTTCTTAGTTCTTTCTTCCGCCCCTGTTTTCCTACCCAATATTGCTGGAGCGCATTCTCTACTCTCCTTCTTGCAGGCCTGCAGGGCGACCGAACACAGCCGATACGTAGGAAATCCAGGCAGTTAATATAACGCGTCAAGCGAAGCATGCGTGAGACGAGAAAAACTTTTTTCTCGTTATTTTCTACCCCCTGCGCTTTCTCCCGATTTTCGTCACCCACCTGACATCCTCTTTTATATTTTGATAACATTTTTCGAAAGGCTCGCCCTCAGCCACGAACGCACAGCTCACCTTCTGCGCTGAAAGAACCCACTTTTACAAAACNGCGTACATTTTTTTCCCTTCCCTTCCCTTCCCTTCTCGGCAATCTTCTTAGTTCTTTCTTCCGCCCCTGTTTTCCTTCCCCAATATTGCTGGGGCGCATTCTCTACTCTCCTCCTTGCAGGCCTGCAGGGCGACCGAACACAGCCGATACGTAGGAAATCCAGGCAGTTAATACAACGCGTCAAGCGAAGCATGCGTGAGACGAGAAAAACTTTTTTCTCGTTATTTTCTAGCCCCTGCGCTTTCTCCCGATTTTCGTCACCCACCTGACATCCTCTTTTATATTTTGATAACGTTTTTCGAAAGGCTCGCCCTCAGCCACGAACGCACAGCTCACCTTCTGCGCTGAAAGAACCCACTTTTACAAAACNGTTTTTCGAAAGGCTCGCCCTCAGCCACGAACGCACAGCTCACCTTCTGCGCTGAAAGAACCCACTTTTACAAAACGTTTAGGCAGTGGCAATACGGATTTGAACTATTTTGTCACAAAGTGGTGACATTTGTGAACTTCGATGTTTCTACTCTCAGTTGGTCTGGTCCGAGTTACGCGCAAAGGAACCACACGCTTTATAACGTAGGAAAAGGTTTTTTCTTATCCTTGCGTCATTTTACACGGACATTGGTGTAATGATACTTCCCAATTTGGGGTGTCACAGATACTTCATTTAAATTTTAATTAATTTGTCTTTTTATATTCATTTTTATCTAGCCCACAGTTAATCACTTTTACTTTAACATAAATTCTGATATTTTCATGAATAAATTGATTACATGCCAACATTTAATTTGCATCTTATTGAAGTATACACTGAAATTCGGTATAATTTTTCCACGCGAAATATATTTGTCTTTAAATGTATTATACGGGTCATAAAATCTCAATTCTATACATAAACGTTTTATTAAAATGTCTACTTTTTGCACTTTTATCAGGGCAGAGAAAGCATACATTGACCAAACTGTGCCCATGGGAAAATGAGATTTAATAAAATAAGAAATTTAAGAGAATACATAGTCGCCTTGGCTTGGTATTCAAAGCTAACACTTTGGGATCTGCACTAATTTATAAACGTTTAAGACAATATAGAAGTAATGGACCTATATTCACCACTGCAAGAATATCATTTCTATAGACCTGAAAAATTCGCGAGTTCAATTACCTGTAGGCTATACTCCATTGTCGTATGTAAAATAATGCAAATATCACTGTTCATTGGTTGCTTGTTGTATTAAAGGAAGACGGTGATTCGGTCTGCATTTTATTGTGTGTTTGTTATTGGCTCAGAGTTGTCCAGGAGGTGTAAACTAACGGGTGGGCCAATAGAATAAGCAATGCAAACGTACGAGGTTTTGAATTCTAGCTTGTCCCGAAATGAAACAGTGAATTTTTCAGGTCTCTAATCATTTCTGTCCGTGTCTGTGTTCTCACTTACCGCCGTCTTGTTGGTTCACACCACCCGTGACACGTTTGCTCTACTGTACAACGTTTGATATGCAAACTGACGCCTTCGTTTAAACAANTGGTTCACACCACCCGTGACACGTTTGCTCTACTGTACAACGTTTGATATGCAAACTGACGCCTTCGTTTAAACAAACATGCAAATATTACACAACAAGCTGAATTCGTTAATGCAAATACGTTACAGGAACCTTATTTCAACTCGTTCAACTCAATTGTTGCCGAAGTGAGAATGTTCGCACTATTACACATGTGTAAATGAATGCAAACAAAACGAAATCCAAACCTAAAAAAAACGCTCACTCCCGTTTACATTTATAATCGCTCCCAAAACTTTTAATGCAAGATTTTTAATTATTACTGNTGGTTCACACCACCCGTGACACGTTTGCTCTACTGTACAACGTTTGATATGCAAACTGACGCCTTCGTTTAAACAAGCATGCAAATATTACACAACAAGCTGAATTCGTTAATGCAAATACGTTACAGGAACCTTATTTCAACTTGTTCAACTCAATTGTTGCCGAAGTGAGAATGTTCGCACTATTACACATGTGTAAATGAATGCAAACAAAACGAAATCCAAACCTAAAAAAAACGCTCACTCCCGTTTACATTTATAATCGCTCCCAAAACTTTTAATGCAAGATTTTTAATTATTACTGAAACGGAACATAACTATACTTACACTGTCTGTAATGGTGCAAAATATATAGCTGGTTTGCTTGGCTCATTATTTATGTCAACGAACGCAGGAAATCCCATAAATTTCAGCCATCTCAATTACAAATTTTAATTACTTCATTGCAACCAATGGGAGAGAAACACAAGACCAACGTCACTGTGATATACTTACACAAGCAGTTTTCTTTGAATAAGAAGCGACTGCAATCGGAGCAGCTCAGGGCCGGTGTAATCATGTACACAGCTTAACATGCTTCATGTGAAGTAGGTCTGTATTTCGCGTAACCATGACCTCACTCACCAAAGTTGTTGTTGACTAGCCGAACTACCGGGCGATGAGAGATTCACGACGCCATTTTATGGCTAAGTGGGAGGGGGGACGGCAGGGTCTATTTCGGACTACACAGTATTTTCAATTGATACTGAAGGGCATCGTTGCAAATTTGATATATATTCGTCGAACGGTGAAGAATTGTATGAGGAACAAACATGCATACATAAATAAATACCTACAGACAAACCTTGACTTATATTATAATGGTATATGCTTGCAATATTAGGATTAAAACGCAAGAGAAACACTGGAAATATCTCCATTAGTTAATTCTCAAAACCAGATAAATTTTCACACTATTGTTACAAAATTGTCTACCCAGCTGAGTGTTTATAATAAAGTTAAAGCCTATGTATAACACTTGCTTGTTAAAATTCAACATTTGTTTTACAGAGTTGTGGGAACATTGTAGTGGCCTTGCATCTATCACAGGGGATTTTTCAAGCCGTTGAATGTGTCTAGCTCATCTTCGTACTGCAGAAGGTAATTGCAAACAGCTGCAGTATCACCTTACCTCGAAATCCTTGGGCGGTTTCCGTTTACTTGATGATGGCTGGGTGAATGAGTGAGTGAAGAGAATTGGGCGGCTCTTAAGAGCGAGGTCATAAGAGCCGATGAGGGTGATTGAGGTAAGTATGGAGTAGTGTAGGAATGAAGGGGCGGGGAAACCGGAGATCCCCGAGAAAACCCACCGACCAGTGGCATCGTCCGGCATGATTCCCAAATGCGAAAATCCGAGAGTGACCCGGTCGGAGATTTAACCCGGTTCGCCTTGGCAGGAGGCGAGCAGGCTAACCGCTAAGTCACCGCGGCCCCTGTTGTCGATGACCTCAACGATGCTCAAAGATGCAGTTATTTCGTTATATTAACGATAAATAAGAAATTTTCAAGTTGCAATTAAAATATAAACTGTACTTTATGACTCAGCATACAGACGTTTTAAGTGACAACTAACCTTCTAATATTTAACGCACCCTTCTCTAATTGTGCAGGTTGACCATTTTCGACTGATTTTATAATTTTAGATAAGTTCATATTTTAACACCTGATGTTAAATATAGCGAAATGATTTTTTTTTACGCCGGGTAGAAAGGATGGAATTTTCATTTAGGATTTTAATTATAATTTTCGATGTTGTAACAAGTATAAATAACAAAAAGAGAACCCAATTTTAATAAAGAGGACACCAGAGGAGCAACGTAGCTGAGATTGCATGTGCTGGCAGAAAAATTAAACAAAGAGGAGGGTGCTTTATTTTGAGCGTTTGGGTAGAACTTAGTGAAGAACCGTTTGGAAACAATGCGAAAAATAAAGTAAACAATACCACGGAGGAAGCCAGTAAAACTCTGTTATTTTAAAATGGAAAATTTGATTTTGCCTCATAACATTATACTTTTACATTTTAAAAAGTAAACAACCGTTACTGTGAGGTTTCCTTACTTAAAATTTCTTACTCGGAAATAAAGAAAACTGTTTCCTCGTTCTAGCATTAAAAAAAGATAGTTATTCAAACATACAACAAGAACCATAGAAACGCATCAACTTTATTAAACTATTATTCTCTGTAACTTGTAACAAATCATGAAGCGATTTACAATTTTATTAATGCAGGTCGTCATTGATATGCAGCGCATACCTCCGATAAACAGTAAATGCAATTTCCTTACAAATATGTATAGATGAGCAAACATTATGTGGTACCAAATAGAATTAATCAATCCTGTGATAATAAATTAAAGGTAATGATTTATTTACGAGTACCAATTGAATACCGTCTCTAGTTACGGTCAATCACATGCGTTATTTAAATAAATTAATTGCTCTGCAGTCTGAAAATTATTAATTTTGCTACCTTGATCTTAAAATAACTCTATTCGAAAATATCCGCTTTATAATTCTGCATTGCAGGAAAATTTATTATAACACAATAAATCGCCAGATTTGACCTCAACAAAACTGATTTCAATTAAGTCTGCAGTAAACTTCTAATATCTTAACAAAATATATTAAATGCTTTAATTTTTCCTTTTGTAGCAATGCTTTCATGTGAGAATTCGTTAAAATTCGTTATAGAAATGTTGTCACAAATGTTTTAGGAAGACTCAAAAATACAGTAGACAAATATTCCTTTAAAAAAAATACGGCACGTTTAACATCACGTGTGTAAGCGATAACAATCTAGTGTTAATTTTTGGTAAATGTTAATAAATTGAATTTGTAAATAAAGTATCTATAAACAAAGTGAAAACATAAAATAATTAAAAAATACCCCCTACTTTCTATTTGATAGGTTGGGAGATTAATTTTTCAACATCACATCGTATTGAGATTTCTTACAAATGCAAAAAAAAAGTATATTCACATAATTGTTTACTATTTTTTAAAATCAAGTAGGTGTTAATTTAATATCAATGTAGCATATTTAGCGAAATGTGTGAAGTTTTGTGATAAAGTATATTTGAATGTGAGAGTATTTTTATGTTTCGCCAACATCGCTGGTCATATTCTTATACGCATTGAGAGAGTTTTCCTTTGCAATAGGATAACTAAAATCATTTGCTTCAACGCCTCAATAAATAAAAGAGTATGTTCTATACACTGACGTCCCACGCCCGTCCCTTATTTTATTAAAATAATTTTATGCCATTTTCCTCTGCTGTCATGCTTTTTTTAGGATATTTCATATCAAAATGAAAAAGCATGTAATATGCTATAATTGTAGAAAATAATCTTATACTCTTCTACGCCCTGAACTTCTCATTTGTCCGTCGGTTTTTAAGGCCGCGCTGTTAAGAGCCACCCAAATCTCTTCACTCACTCACTCATTTATCCATGCCGAGCTCTTCTTCTTCTTCTACGTCCACAAAATTGACATCGCCTTGTTTCTGGGGCTTTCGATGTTGCAGCTGGTACTTACTTCAGTGCGAAGAGAAATGTCTGCGTAATAATCAAGAGCAAGTCGAGATCTCGCGACGTCTGTTCTTGTCGGTCTGTCGCGAAAATCTGGAGCAAACGAGATTGCGAGAGAGAAAGCAGTTCGCGACGAAATTGGCATAGGCTGTTTCCAATAATAGTGGCAATCTTTCTTTTCTTTGCACTCTTCTCCGCCATCTTCGTGGCTCCGCGATTTNTTTTTTTTTTTTTTTTTTTCTGTTCATGAATACGTTTCTTGGCTCTGGAAGGAAGTAGATGAAAATAAATTTGATTTTGGGGTCGCCGCACATTTTTTTTTAAACCTCATGCAAGTATAGCTTCAGAAGTGTTCTCTTTTTCTTTTCTTCAGTTTCAGCTTAAAATAATCACATTAATATTGCCTCTTGAAGTAAGCTGTTATGTTCATTTTAAAAGATATGGAATAGCTGCGCTTAATTTTAAGGTGTGTAATTATCATGTTGACCTAGCTCACAGTAAAGACTAATTTTGCTTAAATAATTTACGTGGCTGTTTTCCAAATTTTTTTAAAGTATTTTTTGCCACAAAATTATTGTCATCATATTTGTGTGACACACATATTAGCAAATGTTGTTGTACTATAGTCATAATATTATTATCCAACTCAACAAATATTTCCACAAAGTCGATCAAAAAAGGCAGTTAGTGGTTTTATTCAGTAAGAGAGGATGACGACGTGACCTGCATCATTATTGTGAGCTCCAAATGTCCCGGACACAGATAAGTAGGGCTTGGGTGTGCTGGTTACTAAGAATTGCACTATTTTGTATTTGTTCCTGTCTGCATTGCTAACAGTTACTCTTCCCTCGCATCAAAAAAATTATATCGCATACTTTATTTATTATGGCATGCCAAAAATACGATGTTAGTATTTTTGGAATGTGCAAGTAAAGAAAATCATATTTACAGAATATTTAACAAGGGCGAATGAAAGGTTATGTCTTAAGTGATTTTAACGTATGATTAGTAATATTTATTTTACAAATTAGTATTGACTGTTACGAATAAAAGTATGCAAAAAATGTCTACATTTTGAGCGGGTTTTTCTTAATTATGACAGCACTTCATACAGTGATTTTAAATACTTCTTAACGTAACTCATGGTATCTAACTTCAATGTGACTTTCCTCTTTTCTGTAAGTGGGTTTGTTTTTATGACTTGTACATCCCCAGTGCATTATCCAAAAATTGTGATAATTATATTTCACTCTGGCAATATTACTAGCAGTAAACATCTGATTTAGCTAAACTTTAAAGGCCGGTTACACTTCTGGAATATACTTACGCTGTTTCTTCCTACTTTTTGGTGAGGAATCACCTGCCGAGGTTTTCCTGTCGAGTTCATTTTCCAGCCTGTATAAATGTACGCTACACCGCGCAGCTTCTTCACAGACGCCATTCGAATGCGATGCGACCGAAAAACATTTCGCGAGCGCAGTCGCAAACTCAGTGTAACAGTTTCGAGCTAAGTTGCGTTGTTTCGTTGCTCAAAGTCTCTCTCGAGGTCGTAAACGCCTGCGGTGATGGCGGCCACAACACGTACGGGGTCGTAACTTCAGGAGCTGAGGATCCATCCTCCAGGTGAAGTGCTGGCTGTAACGTATTCCACAAGTTTCCGACATAAACGCTCCATCCAGCTCGCAGGGACACCTGCGGGGGCAGGGAGCGATGTAATTTCCCGAAGTGGATCTGCTTCCTTCGTCCCACTTGGAACGTAAACAAGTGTCTACTTGAACAGTGTTTGAGTCGCAGCTCCTGGTGTTGTACACACTAAAATCAAAACATTTCAAACTGCCCCAAATCAGCGAATTTGACTGCAGATTTGTTGAAACTGCTCCACTTGAATCAGTATAGTTCTACTAATGAATTAAGTTGCTCGTACTCACTGATTAGACAGTGATTTCTAATCATTCCTAGTGAATCGCACTAGTTTAACAGTAAAACTTCGGTACATTCCACTGAATCAACAGTAGATAACAGTTAATTAACTGAAGATTCAGTGAAGCAATACTACTGATTGAAATCATTGATTCATATTAAGATTGAATGTATCAACATGCCACTCTGCAAAGTTAAGACTTATCGATGGTAACAAACTTCGGGGCCTATGACTATGTTTTAGATGCTTCGTTGTGGTATCAAAATCTCTGTCAGCTGACGTGGGGCAATTCGGCGGAGTTAAGCCATTTGGGCCTGATGTTGTCGTTTCGAACAACCATCGGTCTTTTCCACGACAGTCACAGTGTTATATTACAATGACATGCAGAAAATTATGGGATATGTTATACACGTCCACATTGTGCTGAACCTGTTTCAACGACATCTGTGAAGGAGGCCACAGGTGAGTTTACAAAACTAAATAACCATAACAGCGAGCCGGAGTGGGATTTCTTTAGCATCAATAATAAAATGCAGAGAGCAACATAAAATGTGGGTTGATCAGGACATTCCTGCCTAGATTCAATCAACTATAAGCAGACCTCTGCCTCCAGTGCACAGCGGGAGCCAATCAGAAATCAGTACAACACGCACAGAGGTGGCGGGGCATGAAGTGTGGACTGGACTGCGATGGAGCAGATCGTCGCAGTCGGCGAGTGTCCAGGGGATTGGTCATCTGCCGGATGAGGAGCCAGTGGTGATTCTCCATCTGGACAGAGGGCCCGGAGTGCGAGACCTGGTGAGTTCCTCACTAAGTCATATTCACTCTACTTTAAACTAACATTACATTTCTTCCCTTATTCCGTTGATCTTATAGCTTGAACTTCTGTACTTATTATTAATTATGTTAGAATTGTGAAGTAGATAGTTTACTTAATATTTCATACGAACTTCAACTTCAACTACTTGTTGATCACTAGCAGCCCTTCGTGGACTTCACGTAGTGCCATCGCTATGGGATATTCCAGCAGGATAATGCATTGTGTCATCAAGCCCAGGTTGTCCTAAATCAGTTCGAGGAGAATTCTAGAGAGTTTCCACGTTTGCTGTGGCCACCTCGTTTTTTGACCCAATCGAGCATTTTGTGTAGGGGAGGTCCGTTCGCACCCAAGATCCTGCGTTTACAAATACCAGGCAGCTGTGGGTAGCTATCCAGCCGGCATGGGTCAACACCTCTCCACGGGTGTTTCGTCCACTTGTGGAATCGATGCAACGACGAGTTACTGCACTTCGCCGGGCTATAGGAGGGCCTACACGATACTAGACCCGTATCCCATGACTTTAGGCATGTCAGTGTATAATGTCGTGGCGTTTTGTGCAAGCTCTCAATCTTTCTTAATAACCGCGAGTCAGTTTGTTAAAATCGGTTGTTTACATCTTGTATAACTAATTTTCATTAAGAATTAAAAAAAACTATTTTGTCTTTTATTTTAACTAATTAAGCAGTGTTTCGAGGACTTAAAACATATGTTTCAAGAATCGGTTTAACCATCTACACTTCATGGTAGCCATACTTTTACGCCATAGTTGCATCTTCCACAAAAATTATGTAATCGGCTAGAAGAAATTAAAAATCTTACGCTAATAGAAACGGTACCTTCTAAATGACATCATAACGTTTTATTATGTGCAGTTTATAAAGTTCTCAAAAATTTAGTACATATCCTTTAAATGATCATTAGGAGGATTTTATCCCACTAGCTGAACTACCATTTCCCAAGGAACTTATAACATAGTTGCGCTGGCAGATACTAAAGAATCACTTAATACCAACTTTACGTAATGCGGGGAAAAAGATCTGATACCAGCCTGATATGCTCTTGACATTATGCACTAGCAGGATAACCTTCAAAATACGACTTCGATGGAAAGTTTTGCACGGTAGTGTAACATTCAGAATTCCATTCGTGTTTCTCTGCCGAGGTATGTTGAGTGCACAATTAGGGAAATAATAATTCATACCTGTTCACTTACGAAGATTTGACAAAATTTCGAGGTATCTCCAGTGACCGATCCACTGAGGTTGAACTCGTGTTGGCAGTGGTGGTAACTCCGTCTGCTGAAGACCCTGAGTGTCCCCCGCCCCGTGAGGGTTGAATGCAGTGAGTAACTACGGCTCCTGGATAGACACTATATGTCAGGGCAGAACCTCGGCTGGACCTAGACTATCTGTGTGAGTGGGCTTTAGTGATAATGAGGGAGGACGCTGAAGAAACACAACTGCACCAGCCTTGAGGCTCGTGTCTATTCCACTGTCGTATTAGCTGGAGGTGCCTTCACTGGTTGAGTGTGTCTCAGTCCTTCGCAGTTGGTCCTTTCTAGCAGATAAACCCCCATTCAGCGAGCAGATACCTTTGTGAGGATGTCCTTGATAAGGAGTTCCTGTTCCTAGAGACAAAGATAGCGTCATTATTTTTTACTATCCTGAGAGCCTCAAGGTTTCATAACCAGAGCCACCTGTTTTCCGCGAAAAGATTCACGCTCAAGCCAGACTTTAACGTCTTGCGTGCAAACTTGCAAATTTCCTTTGGTCATTGGCCACGTGTGTGTGTGTGAAGACATTTTCTACTCGACTAAGCCGACCAGAATAAAGTTACCTTGGCACTGAACGTTCTTGATTTGCTGGCAGACATTTAAGACGTGTGCGAAATAAAATCATTCAACCGCGATAATGGTTCTGAACTAACGTGTTTTGGAGAGCAACTGGCCGTGGAATCGTTTCGCGAAAAACAGGTGGCACTGTTCATAACGATATACTGTAAAAGGCAACAGGCCGTTCATTCTGAGTATGTTGACTGTAAACGTTGATTTTAAATTTTTGTAGTAATATCTTGACTCGCCATGTTGAAGTAAAGTAGAATACAATTTCATATTTTAGTTTCGGATACTTTATAGCTTCAGAGAGACACTATTAAAATGTCTGCTTTCATGTTTAAAATCATAGGGTAGAATTCCCAGGTTGATGTTCAGAATTTCGCGATTTAAGTAAAACAAGAATGATATGTGAAGTAAGAAATATTCGCTGATAGTCTATCAAGCATTTCGGTTCCTCGACCTTACAGAGCCGAACTCGCCAATCCTGAATGTTTTGTATTGGCAGAGACTGTACACTGGAACAAGAAATCTGGAAGTTCTACATCAGTTTCAGAAAGCGCATTAGAATATGCAAGAACTTCAATACAAGAATAAAAAATACAAGACGATAAGGCGAAGATCGAGTGGCTTACGTCTCTTTGTGAGATTCAGAAGCGCTTTATTGAAGTAATAAATAAAAAAGAAGAGTTTAATATCATTTTTCTGACATGGATGCGAAATAAAAATTTTATGTGCTTTCTCACAACGTTTTTTGGAAGATATCTGGGTCAGGAAACAAAATTGCACTCTCACAGAAGAATTTTTTTGTTGGTCGGGGTTACAAAGAGATATTGAAATGTAGGTTAGAAGTTGTGTTGCACGTTAACGATAAACTTCGTAGAACAATAGTTGCAAGTAAATATACAACACCAGTCGCCACGTTTCCGTAGAAAAACATCGCTTTATCCCATTCTCGTTGCAGCAAATATTTACAGTAAATATTAATATTTCTTTTCATTGACCTCGTTGAAATCAGAAGCTAAGTAGCAAACAAAGGAAAGGAACTTATTTTCTGTTTTCGAATTTCTTGCTAGTTCGGGATCTCAAAATCTACTTTTTTTCATCACTAGGGAATAGTAAGTTACAATTTCTGCGGAGGGTGATTTCTTTCAGAAAATTGCATTGATGTTACACAACAAAATTAATAACGATAATTTCTACAGCATTTAAAGTCTTAATGAGAATAAAAAGGATTTATTGTGTAATTATTAAAATTACTATATATTAGTAATCTAATCTGAATAACATCGCAGGAACACACAGTTTATTTGGTAGTTTTATCTATGATTTACATTGAATCCCATTAGAAAATTAGTATGCACGAAAAACGTAGACATCTTAAAATTATGTTTTCGTAGTTGTAAAACATATTTCTCGAGATCAGTGACGTTTTTACTGAAAAATTGTTAGCAC
Source organism: Clitarchus hookeri (assembly GCA_002778355.1). Taxonomy (NCBI): domain Eukaryota; kingdom Metazoa; phylum Arthropoda; class Insecta; order Phasmatodea; family Phasmatidae; genus Clitarchus; species Clitarchus hookeri. The sequence goes on along the minus strand of NQII01002435.1, from coordinate 57,649 downwards.
CACACCGGATGAAGTTAAGTCCATATCCATCTGTTAAAGTGTCGAAAGGTACTTTAAACGCATACAGAATGTCAAGCTTGGTGGGAGTTCAGTGATATATAGGCATTATCTGAGGCCGTGTTCGAATTCGTTTCATGGTTATTTTTTTTTTTTTATGTAGTGTTTAAGTCGAAACACCACGACACTCAACTGCCTACCATGCCATTCTACAGTTATTCTGTTGTATCGTGATTTCGAAATTAAAACTCCATGATGTCTTAAAAATAAATTACTTCTTAAAGTTGTTAAATATTGGATTAACTTTTAAATAAACAAAATTTAACAATTATGATGTGAAATTGTTACTAAACGAAATTTCCCCTTGAAAACATAGATAGTTAAAAAATATTCCAACGACATTTTTGTGAGTATGGTACAAGTTTGTTTGTTTGTTTCAAAAACCTCACTTGTGCGCGTATTTGAACGTTCCCAACACGCAATACTAGTACGGTGGTGATTTGTGTTTTGTATTCGTTAATTTGTCAGCTTAGAATTTGGCAAAACGCAAATTACAAAAGTACGTCATCAGTTTTGTCGACAAAAATGGCCAATTGGAACACGGCCTAAATTTCTGTTGACTGCAGTAGAAGGAGCAGTCTTAGGGATGATCAACTTCTTGTTTTACCACACGTGACGAGTCTCGCGTTCAAAATGGCGAGGTCACTATCGCCGTTCAACATGGCGAGGTCACTATCGCCGTTCAATATGGCGAGGTCACTATCGCCGTTCAGCATGGCGAGGTCACCATCGCCGTTTCCGGGAGGCGTACTTTCCAAGATAATGAGTTCAGTACTGCTTACAGCTTTTTCGCTAATTTAAATTTCATGTCAGTATACGTGCTACGTAACATGACATACACGTGAGATACACTCCTCCCAATTGAAATAAAGCAAAATATACAAACACATTGCGTTCCAGCAAATTTAAAATGTTATGCCACTAGCCTATAATTATAATTTTCAGTACTTATTATGGTTAATATGGCATTTACTGAAGTCCGAGTATTTAATTGCTTAATTCCTGAAAAATATGATGATATGCTTTAATAAATGTCATGATAATGAAAAATAAATTATATATCATNAATTGCTTAATTCCTGAAAAATATGATGATATGCTTTAATAAATGTCATGATAATGAAAAATAAATTATATATCATAAAACTATTTCTCAGTTATCTCTTAGGTGCTTTTAACTCTCAGCAGAGCTACTTGTTGAGAACGTGTACTTTTTTTCATGAAACACAAATAATATTATTTTTTAATAAAATTCCACTTTTTCCATTAAAATTATTTTAAAATATCACTTTGGTTTACTTACACATTTATCATGACGAAAACCTGAATACCTAACGATGTTTTAAAAAATTAGATTAATAGGCCAACCTAACAAAACATGAGTAGATGTTTCGTAATTTTGATTTTAAGTTACTGAATAGGTTTGGTGGTAAGGATAATAACACGCAGTATATTTCCCTCTCCCTATGCTTTACAAGATGTTAGGTTTGCAAGGTAGTGTAGTGTGTCAAGTGGGAGTCTCCCATTGTTCTTGGCTTGTTCTAACTGCCAACTACGTTCAAACAGCTCTTTGTACATAATCTGCTGAGACTAAACGAAGACTACGGACGAACTTTCAAGTGATTTATGACGTCACAACGCGTTACTGTGGCCATTTAACATTGTGCATACTTTATTTCATAAATTTTTAAAAGTTGTTTTTCAAGTGTAATACTTTGCAAGTAAAAGATAATAACCATAGTGAATTATGACAGCCATCAGAGCATGTTTACCAATAAAATAGAAACAAAAAGGTAGAGATAAAAAATATATTAAATAAAATAGGACGTTTTCCATTAGTTTTCTGTACTGAGCCCAACATAAACTTACGCTTTCTAAAAAAATAATACGTAACCTACAATTACGAATTGGGTCTATCTACTTCAAAAGAAGTATTTTTATAACACGATAAACAAACGTTAGATGCTTAAAAGAATTGTAATAATACGTTGATAAAATTATATGTTTTGCCTACAGTGAGATGTCATGTTAAGGATTCACTTTGATGATGATTGTGGTAGTAGAGAATTTTTCTAACATCTTTCAGGTTTCGTATTATACAGAGTGAGTTTAAAAGAATACCCGACTTTGAAGTCTATAAAATGAACCGTGGAACCATGAAGTTTGTTTACCATACATTCATAAATGTTCAATGTGACCACCACAGGCGGCCCCAACGACATCTACGCGATAATCAAACTCGTTCCACGCTCTTGTCAGCATGTCTGGTGTTACGGTTTGGATGGCGTTCGTAACTCTCGGTTTGAGGTGGTGAGGGGGTATCGAGCTCACATTCGACACGTCAATGTGAAGGGGACGGACTGATGTTTCCTTAATGGTACGCCACCCCATTACATTGGCACCTAGCTGTTCGCGGATACCAGGACGAGACGTTGCCGCAACGATGGGTTGGTTGAGGAATAGCTGGTGACCAGGCTCTTCATCACTCTTCCTAAAGAAGCCCGGATCTTACCCCGTGTAATTTTTTTCTATGGGNGTAGCTGGTGACCAGGCTCTTCATCACTCTTCCTAAAGAAGCCCGGATCTTACCCCGTGTAATTTTTTTCTATGGGGGTACATAAAGGATTAAGTGTTTCGTCCAATATTGCTGGCTAACATTGACGACCTCAAAACGAGAATTACGGACGCCATCCAAACCGTAACACCGGACATGTTAACAAGAGTGTGGAACGAGTTTGATTATCGCGTAGATGTCGTTCGGGCCGTTCATGGTGATAACATTGAACATTTATGAATGTATGGTAAACAAACTTCACAGTTCCACGGTTCATTTGATTGGTCAACCAAGGTTGTAGGTTGTTTGGTTTTGATATTATAGACCTTCAAAGTTGGGGTATTCTTTTATACTCTTCCTGTATTTTATTTACTTTTCGAGAAATTAAAAGTTATAAATGCAGTGAAAGAATCATTAGATTTGAAATAGTTGTTATGTCGAAATGAAACATCGCAAAGCATGCTAAGTAACAGAAGCATACATATACTATAATATCTAGGAAGTGGAGTTTTCTTTGATGAGTTACAATTGGGGCTTCATATGCACACATAAGAAGGCATAGACAGACACAGAGACACTGTTCATTTTAAGTTATTCTCTTTACTCAAAACAGAAAGTTCTTTGAAAATAAAGGTCAAAAGATAAAAGGAAGACAGTCGAATCTTTAGTGTAAAAATTGTTTTACTCAATCTTTATTGTTATTGTTAGTTTATTTTGTGCATTTTATTAATATTATAAAATATATATTTGTATGACGTGGAATACATAATTCGTATAACATAAAATATAAAATAACTAAATATAATATTACTTTATATAATAATCAATAATAAATATATATCGTGTCAACAATTTAGAATTATAGAGAATATGATGTATATAGTTATTTAGTGTAAACATTAAAATATATAATAACTACATTGAAAAATGTAATAATAATATGTATAATTTTAACATAAATTCGTATCGTACGACAGCTTGTGTAGTTGCTTTATCTATGATTGATGCAGGCTACAGTATACAGTAAGTCTCAGAACTGTTCACGACAAACCATATTCGTGTAGTTTTCGGCGAAATAAAAACTAACATTTTGTTTCGCAAAGACTATTTCGCTGGGAAATCGCGAGCTAAAACTTGAAATAAGACTGTGTCCAGATAGTTTGTTTCTGAACTCAACTTGCAGCACGCGGCAGGCTTACCGGTCCGTCCTCTTCGTCCGCGAGCACATCGATGCCCGCGGAACGAGAGAACGCCGCGATACAAGTCATTATATTTCTGTGTAAATAAAAGAGGAAGCCGCGAACAACGGCGCCGCCATTAACTTATTCCTCCTGTAGCGTGTAGCATGCAAATGAGACGCTCGGTCGCGCTGATTGAAATCCGATACCTGAGCCTTCTTTATGTCGGGGAGGTAGACGCCGCCGCTACCAGGAACACGAGCGCACCGGAAATAAACCGGATCCGGGGGGGCAGGGATTCCGGGCCGCCGGGTTGCGCTCTGCAGATTCCTCTTAACGTTCTTTTCAGCTGCAAATAGCGGTTAAAGTGCTGCCTGGCAATTTCCGATCCGCCTCGAGGGGGAGAAGACGCGTTTCGGCGTTTTAAAGTGGCGCGGCCATTACGTCGACGTCTTGGTCGCGAGTTTATTAAACCGCTCAGACCCGACGGAAAATTGGAATTTAAAATTTACGACAGGGAAACCCCCGGTCGTCGTCTTGGGTGCCTGGTAACTTCCAAGCTTAACGCCGTTAATCAAAACGTCTCCAGCGCATGCGCAAATTTCGCTCTTAGTGATGTACTTCGAAAACCTTACTAAGATGCAACGAAGTAAACACATTTATCTGAGGTATACCTATAGCAACGATTCAAGCTGAAAGAGGTTCGTTTCTTAACATGTCCAGGCTCGCTTTCGTTTAGAGTTTCAGGGGTTGGAAACAAAGCGATTGAGTGAACGAGTGAAGATATTTGGGCGGCTCTTAACATTGAGTCTTGAGAACCGAAGAGTGTGAAGCGAGGTGAGTTGAGTCTAATCACGGTTACTTTCGATTTTCATGAAGCCGTGCTGAAGTTCTACTTCCAGGATATTCCTCCGCCTCATGCAAGCAAAGCTTAATCAAGTCTAGAAAATTACACCGGAGGGTCACCGCACCGTATTCGTGCGCACTCAGTGTAATAATATGTTGCTTAAGAACCACAGTATTTCTTACTAGGCATTGCCAACATCCTTTATTTCTCTCTGTTTTGCTCATATTAATTATGAATTAAATATTATTATGTATAGACAGAAAATAAGTAAAAGTTTAATTTCAACCAAAGATAATCCATTTTTTATGTTAACAAAAGTATAAACCGCTTCTGATACGCGGCGTATTGAGGAAACAACCAAACACGTCACACATGGGGTGATTTTTCAGAGGTTTGATTAAAAAGTGAGAAGAAACTGCGAATATGCTATATGCAGTGGCGCTGGAATGCAAGGGCAGGGGAAATAGGAGATCCCAGAAAAAAAATATCCCTATAGATTTTGGGGTGCTCTTTCGATTGAAATGTGTCTGGTGAGTGTTGTGTGAGCAGTGTAAGAGTTAGGTATGTTATTATGGTTATTCGGACAGTTAATTAAAATGCCTAATTATGGATTGTAAGAGGTTAAAAGAAATTTCCTTCTGCACAGTTTGATACCAACATTGAAATAGTTTCTTGAAAAAAAATTTCGAAGCGAAAAAAAAAAACTCTGACCGGCGACATTATCCGTCACGATTCCCACGTGCAAAAATTCGTGGAGCGACGGCTCAGGGAACCGAACCCGGTTTGCCTTGGTGGGAGGCGAGTAATCTGCCCACCATGCCGCCGCGGCCTCGTCGGAAACTAATGTTATGATGGGAGCTGTACCTGAGTCTACACGGCCATTGCTTCGTTGTCACAACCGGTGAGGCGTGAGCTTTGTGTGCAGCTGTAGCAATATGAACCAACCATGATCTACACCAGTAACATGCTTTACGAATCACGTAAGTGAGATAGTTGAGCCTTGAGCCTCGCTGTTATTTTTCGATTTAGTTGTTCAGGCTATAAGTATGCCAAAAATACGACTAAGTTTTAAACCTAATGATATCCTAGCATATAGAACGTTCAGTGTTGCTCTTACAGCGAATGACAGTCATCCTGTTATTCAAATTACTCCTTGTGCTTTATTATTTGGTTAAGAAATTCGAGACAGTAAGAAGGTGACAGGATATATATTATTGCAAGACCAACTAACTTCAAGCCCTCAAGAGTTATTGCGGTACGGCAGCGTGCCTTTGTCGCTTAAAGATGCCCATTTATTATGTAATTGTATATAAAATATTGTGTGCTTATTTATTCCAGGAACAACAGCAGACCATGGCATGAGTTCATTTAATGTGTTGGAGGATCCGAAAAGATACCATTTAATATTCGAAAAATGAATTTTTTATGGGACTGTAAATTACTTTAAAAGACTAGTCTCGGTTACCTTTTTTATGGGAAATGGTTGTGGGCCCCAGTGGCCAAAAATAACCTCCAAATTGAGTGCATTTAGGTATAAATGGGTTTACAGTACTGGTCACGAAAAATGCTGTTCAGCTTGTACACCATTTCCTTGACATATAAGATTTTAAAACGCCTATCTTTTGCATAATAGCATGCCAGAGTGGCAATTTTTTTTATTGTTTTTGGGCGTAAGAATAATAAAACTAACTTACCCAATGAAATGAGATAAATCTCATGTTAACAATACACCATTGGTTACTTCAATAATTTTTTTTAATCAAGCTATGGAGGTTTTACACCATTTTTAATAATTACATTAAATAAGAACTTTTTTTGCATATTTTTGATAAGCTTTTTAAACTAATTTTTCTAGACAAACTTTAAAATGAATATGACAAGGCCCTTCGCCATTAAAATTGTGATTACGACATTCCATGGTGCAAAAAATGTGTACCATAAAAAAATGTATGCGAGGAAAGATTCCATCTGGCTGTGTGACTGTCTTCTGTGAGAAACGCTTCGTGATACAATCGTGCCGCCTTCTGTGCGTCGTCTTTAGCACGTCCATACGTGAAGTGGATGTCGGACATCTCTTCATTATAAATCGTGTGTGGAGACACGGCAACTGCTTCTAATGCAGCTATGAGTGCACATAGCTACAGACATTCAATGTGATGGCTAGTAACTCGAACATCATTCATGAACAATGTTGTAATAATGCAATGATTGCACATGTGCGTACGTCATATCTCGGAAACTATTGGCTTCCGGACCTATGTCTGTTAAGGGAAGAAGTGTACATTATATTTTCGTCTTATATTTTTCGTGAGGAATAAATTTCCAGAGTTTGTCGGGGTTGTTCACGAAGATTTTGTATTTCAGTGCGTTATTGTGAAACAAGTAGAGTTCCCAACAAAAAAAATTTCGCAACCCTTAGAACGTTGCATTTTTCTATGACTAGATGGTTTCAACGGAGGCTCGTACTTTTTAAAGTGTTCTACGGCAACAATTCTGTGTTTCACTTATTACGAAAAGAATGAAAATTACTTTCAATAACCCTGCAGGATAATTATACCACAATAAAATAAGTTTTAAAAAATTATATTAATCAACTGGCTGTCTACAGACAAGAAGTCATTTTTATTCTGTACATAATACAGCAACAAGAGGAGGATGGGAAAGGGGCAAAAATATACGCCATGCAGTGATGAAGTATGTTGGTAGCACGTTTAGTATTTAAAGAATCTACCAGCTCTGCATGATGATTGCCACCCCAGCTAATCAATAACAATTAAGTTAAAGCACTCAATATAAAGACAACATTTCTAGTAGCCCTCGAGCATCGATTTGGAATACGTAGAAAACGAGTCGCGTTCTTCAATAATTTGAGATTATAGACTTATCTTACACGAATGAAAAATATCTATCTAGTTTCGGAGTTATAGTTCGTACCTAGTTTCTGAAAGTTTCAATGCCAATTTTTTGTGCTGCGTACAGTAGTAGGACGTTAATTCAATACTCGGCATCTAACCGCTTCAGTTTCTTCATCACCTAAAGAGTGATTTCAAATGGAATATATTCGCTCCCCCGAACAGTCTTCACTCAGCTGCTCAGTCTTTATTTATAATTGTTAATGCATTTCGTCCGACGTAATTAAAACCCCCTAACAGACGACGACATCCGCATTTACCGATCACCCACAAGCGAAACCGTATAAACTATCACTTACATACTTGTGCTATCAGTACAACACAAGACCTCAAGAAGAGAAGACCTCTATTTCGAGCATGGTCACTTCCTGTATCGCGGCTGCCATGCGCGCAGGATGTGACGTCACTACTCTGATATCCTGAGCAAGCTCTCGACTGGGTGAGATCGTCAGAAGAGTACGTCACGTGGGCGAAGTGCTTCTCGGCAGATCCTGGATTAACCACAGACACGTCACAATTTTTCGCTGTATTCAGATGTGCTTCTTGGTATCGTTCGAAGGTTATATTTTCATAATGGCCTTTTACAATGAGCGCAATGTTGCGAGATTATGGTTTCTGGTGAACTGCATCTCTTTTGTTGTACTTAAACTGGGGATTATGTTGTTTTTCGATATAGTTTTGGTTCTTGGAAAGATTGTGGATCACTTTAACCAAAAAACTGAATACATTTGCAAGCAGCTTACGTTCAAAAGTGACATATCTTGTGGAACAGCAACATCCTGTCTTTCTGCGTTGGGTTCTGATGGCAACAGTAGTTTGCCGTCTACTCGAGTCGTGGTACAGCCTCTACGTCGATCTGTACTTCGCAGAACCCAAACCGCTCCTGTGGACAGAACTGCCAACGCACTGAAACTTCTGACGAAATCATTCCACTATATACAAGAAACAATAGTTCTGGTGAACAGCAATTCTGGCTTTCAGATATTAATGGTTTTGATAACCAGCATAAGTTATCTCACATAAAATGCCAAAATTGCCATTGATAATTTGGCACGCGCCACACGAAAAGCGATCCCGACAAACCCTTCGCACATAACAGGCTACGCGATATGGACTGTCAATATTTTCACTGTTATTGTACTTGCAACTTTCTTGCCTCAGCATGTAGCTGATAAGAGAGAGAAGGCAATGTCGCTGCTGAAGATTTTGAGCCAGAGATCTCTCAGTCCAGCCGCCATGAAGGAGTTGCAGATATTCTCCCGGCATGTTTGGGAGAGCCCAGTGGTTTTGAGTGGATTCTTCAGCTTAGATCGCCCTCTCTTCTTCTCACTGATGGGCTCCCTGGCATCTTACATTGTTCTCTTGGTGCAGTTGCGATAAGAGAATATCGTGTTATAAACAGTTGTATTTCGTGCAGACGCTTGATACACATATCCTCATTTGAATTTATTTCAGGCACTGTCACTCGTACAACAACTCAAACGAATATAAAATGGCTATGCGTCCTCCATTTCGAAAATAAGTGAATTTTGCATTTGGCGGAAGAATGCATAACGTGCACACAAATACATCTTAAACAGGGCTTTCAAAATGCTCAGTTTACCATGAATGGCCTATACTTCACTGAAAGTTTAACATTCAAAAGAGCATTAGTTCCACTACTACAGTAAGAGGAGTGCGGACGAGAACAACAACTTTGTTTACCATCTGCGCCATCTTGGTGAACACTGAGTGACGTTACAAAACAAAACACCAACACAAGCAAACATCAATACAATTAAAAGTACTAACATTACACAATAATTGCGAATTATACCTAATATGTCCTCTAATAAAGAAATCACTTCCTGTTCTTCTACAAAACTCTAGTTCGGACTTCTGAAAATTAGTGTACCCGAGATCGCTGAAAATTGTTTTTAGGTTAGTAATATTGTTACATAATGTTGGTTCATTTAAGCCTGCAAGTTCAATGCCCTGGAATTGCAATCTTTCATTTATTCCGAAAAGTTATATTTTGAACTTATATGTCACAGTCACCGGATTTTTTCTTTCCTTCTCTAACACTTAAAAGATATCACAGTTCATATTGTATCGATGCACTTACTATACATACGTCTGGGACGCTATGAGAGAGTCGTCTGGATTTCAGTTCTTCAGTGTCTGAAACGATATCGGTCACTGCTATCATATAAAGATAGCAGTTGTTCACAAACCCACACTCCACGTTTCACAGATACTGTAATTCGTTTGGAGACTAGTTGTCAATGGATTTCTTGAAACTCTACAACTGAAATCTTTACAACACATTGTTTTTATAAAACATAGAAAATCGTTTACGTAGCTACATTTTTATGATAAAATGGAAAATTACATTTGATCATTAGTGTTGCACGTTCTACATAAACGTTTGGTAAAATTTTGCTATAATCCACGTGTACTGGTGTAGAAATATTCTTCGTAACAAGTTTCCAAAGAATTATTTGCGTAAAAAATACAGGATATTTTACATGCAATGAGTGGCGTTAATTACAGAGAAGAGAAAAATCTTAACGAATTCGGTTCAGCTTACAACAATAATTGTATCTTAACTGAGAAGGTATCTGATCAGAGCTGTATGCTCCGCATGTTGCTATGCCATGTGCTGTTTTCGAATAAAATGAAAATAATTTTCTCTTGGGACAAATTGTTTCTGCAGGTGTATTTAAATACTTCATACCAAGCCCGCTACGTTTCGAAAGCTACCTATATCTCTGTTTTGTTGCTTAAGTTAGTATAATCATATGATTCTTTCATTTACTGCATTCGTAACCAATTAAATTATGCCGCAAAATTTTTTATCCGAATTCACGTATGACATTTATTAATGACAGAAAAATGTACTTTATTATATTATAAAGATTGTATGGTTTTGTCATTTAAATCACAGTGAACGTTTATCTTTTGTATGCATCAAAACCTATACCCACCTAACACGGTACATTAATTACAGCACCTCCAAGAGTGCACAAAGAAGCAGTATTTTTCGTTACTAAAGATATAATTATTTTATTATGCGGATAGCTCTTTACATTGGGAATATCAACCACGCAGGACTGAAATATTTGCATTACTTACAATCGCATTATACCGTACTTTGACTTAAAAGAGGCAACACGCGATAATAAATGCACGTGAACTGTGTGAATGTTCCATTGATTCTATGCAGGCACGTAATTAGTCGGTAACAATTAGAAGCTATGGCAAATTAAAAGCCACTCTATCTGCGCTGTTGTCCTGCACTACGCCATGAAGCGATATCAGAAAATAACATCGTGCAATGCGCACGGCGATGAAAGGCTTCCTGAATATTATACTGGCCAGAGCGAGACACATTAATTGCGTGTGTGGGCTCTCTAGGGAGAACTTTGCCTTTGTGGGCAACAGTCAGTCGATACTTCCACTAAAAGGCATCGGCAAATATTTCACGAACAATTTAAATGACGATAAGGCTTCGTGTTCTAAGTTCATTGCTGTATTAAAAAAATTTTATTTTTGTTTTATTTATTCTGCATTGCATTGTGGGAGGCATTAATTTATTTCAGTGCTTCTCAATATTGCTTTAAAATCTGTAAGTGAAATAGAACAATTATTTAGGACGAAATTTATGAAGCATACATGATAACTTGAAACTATAAAAATAACTAACATTATCCAGAGGTTCATAGTAAGTTATCGGTAACAAATGTTTTACATTTATCACCGTTATATATTGTTTACAACCATTTATGTAGATCAAATAATATGTATTGTTTATGTAAGTAGATGGGCCGTTAAAGTGTGATGTTCTATTCATGATTTGCTAAGACCACATCTCTGAGGAAAACTCGTTAAAAATATGCGCTGGTGCTTGAAAGGATGTCCGTACCCCGTGGAGAAAAAAAACACTCTGGTAACGTAAGTGTATATTTTAAAGTTATAAATTACTCCAAAGACTTCGTATGGAACTGTATTTCTTATTCTAAGCGAGGTGGTGCAGTATACCGAATGACGTGGCGGAGTAGTAAATCACTGGGCTCGTATCCGACAGGACCCAGGTACAATGTCCGGCCTGGCCCAGCTGTCCTGATTTCGGCTTTACGGACATTTTCCGAAATCGTTTCAAGCTAATGCTGGGATGGTCCCTTACTACAGGTCATGTCCTTAAGCCATTTCTTTAACCCTTTCATGCTCATTGTAGACGATTGTCTACATGTTGCGCAGAAAGGTTACATTTGACCATAGCTGTACACAGCGAGGCTCAGTGACCAATCACCTTCCCTGGGGTTATTGGTACGTGAACCGCGTTGCTGCTCTGCGTTATGATTCGCTCATGTCGCTGATCACCGAACGTAACGGCTAGATCGCATCGGTCGTAACAACGGAACGTACTGTTTGTCATAGGAAGTACATACAGTTAGGGCTTTTCAAACATTGCTCTCTTGCATTTATGCGTAACGCCACAAAGCCCATTCCGCCGCTACGATCGCCCAGTCGGGGGGGGNACGATCGCCCAGTCGGGGGGGGGGGAGAGGAATCCTGCCCTCTCATCGCAGGTGTCCCAGCTTGGCGCCTGAGTTGACCAGATCCAAGAACTACAACCTGGTTCACAAGTACAGCAGAGAGCACCCCACCACGAGGTTCTGAGACCCTCGTACTCAGAGACCAAGCGTGTGGTCTGGCCGGGGTTCTATCCACACCCCTAGTGTCTCTCCAGGTCACAACCGGAGCAGGTTGCCCCTCCCCACACGGACTTTATCTAAAGGGGGGATCTCTCCAGACCTCCTCCAGCATGCGGAGTTCATATGAAGTATAACACGTATCAAAAATGTATTTTTTGTAACACCAAAAAAAACTTCATTAATGTGGGAATGAAAGGGTTAATGCTAATTCTCTCGTCGCCTTTCGGGGTTACCCGAAACACATAACAAATAGTTCAAAATTTTTTTCTGAAATATTTAAGATATCAATACCATAATTAATTAGATTGTTAATTCAGCAAGGATAAATTTTTTTTTTAGCACTAGTTTATACATCTTGTTCTTTAAATGTGCTGCCCCACCACAGAGAGTTTATTCCATTTTTTATTTTTATTATTATGTCAAACGTCCGTTTTCGACATTTGATATGGAGTTATTTTGAAGGAAGTCATTTACCCAAAGAAAAATGCAGAACATTTTTTTTGTTTGTTCAAAAATAGGGAATCAATTATAACGTACCTCTGAAAATGTAATTTTTAATAATATATTTTGTCAAAAATTTAATAGAGATTCAAATTCTCTCACCGCATTAAATGTTATAACCCTGAGTATTTTTCACATATAAAGACTGTCAATATCTGTGCTGTAAAGGTTGCCATTCTGTAGTACTCTAAACCGGATCTGGCGCATGTATTCTTTAGTCATTAGTTTCAGCTTAGAAAAATGTTGTCTTATTTTTTTGCGTAACTAGTCAAGCACGGTGCGTCATCGTGTATGTGCGTCGTGTATTTTAATTATGCGAAATAGCGACTAACCTTGGTTACTCAGATACTAAGTTCAACAGAGGATCGTTTCAGAGACGTGTTATTTCTGTTCGGCACCTGCAGGAAAATCAGAAGGTACGGAAAACCTCCGGAATCCCTCGGCGAGAAATTAACTGAATTTCCCTCGAGGTCTCATCCACGTTGATACCTCGAAGAGGATGTGTGCGACGGAGGGGGCGGGGGGGCATGAGGTTGACTGGAAATGGTTTCCGAGTGGAAGTTAGATTAAACGTTATAACTTTTTTTATTTCCCTCCAACGAAAACTGAACTTACCTGAGGTTTTATTTCCCTTCCCGAATTATTTACGAAAAAAATCACAGTTAGTATTGGAAAGAAATACAACACGTTGTGTATGTTACCTGTTGTGCGCTAAAGACCAGTGTATTACAGTCGAAGTATTTTATGCAACTATTATTCAACATATGTCGTGTTTCTTAAAAATAGTTATTTAATCCTTTAAAATGTTTTTAATAAAAAAAATTCTTTAAAATTATCAACACATTTATTTTCGAGTAATTTTTTTTCAATATATATTTCTGCTGCATTTGATTTTTGTCAGTGAAACCATAAGTTTTGAGTGATCATAAAGTTTAAACTATTGTACTGTAACATGTATTATTTCAGTTTTCAGAATATGTTATTTTATAAAAGTAGATAGAATATTGTTAACAATATTAACTAATTATTATTGCTCGGGAAGGCGGAAGTGCCTAACACTCTAATTTGTAATGATACTAATGCGTGTGCAAAATGCGCCACTGAGAAAGCAAAATGGGTGTAGCTACATCCACCGCAGCGACGCGTATTAAGAAACAGTGGCTGTACGACGCAAGCAAATTCTTTTGTCAAATTATGTGAAAGTAAAAGTAAACATTATCCACAGAGATTCGCAAAGTTCGGGACACATTTCCCTTTCGAAAACGGACATCCCGTGTATTCCATAGAACATTCCTTCAATTCTGGGAAACACGCTGTAACTTTGTTAGTTTTCTTATTTATATTTATTAAGAGAGGTTACAAAAAAATTAGCTTTTCGGAAGTTTTACAGTAGATAAAAAAATAAAAATTAAAATGCTTTGCTCCCGACATGGTATAGTATAACAAATGTATCACGCTACGCTCTCGGTGACAGGTAATATTTGAAAGTTTGAGACGTTGCTACCTGTAGCAGGCAGCTCATGCTACTTCTTTATTTTTGATGTAGTAGGTTTAAGTCGCCTGAACATCCGAACTGCAGCTTGGGCGATAATTTCCTCATTTCAGAGACGATAAGTTTCTAATTTCCGAGAAGAGAAAAAACGCTTCGTGTAGCCCCGGAATTGTTCGTTCCCGAAACCCGAACNGTTATTATTGAGTGCGTTTCCATATATCACGCCATCTGTAAATTCCTGTAAATGTTCCCGTGAATATAAGGGAATGTTTAACAGCGTAATCGTTTACGGTCCCTAGTTGCGGAATTACACAGCTCCGAGAATCATGACACTACTCGGCCGACACGACAATTAAAACCTAACAACCAATCAAATACAAGATGTACGTGACATCAAAACGACGAAAACTGTCGCACGACAAGTCGTGTCGTAGGCGTTTCCGTCGTGTCGTGTCGTGCTCGTCGGACCTATATATATATGACTCCTATTATAAAGACTGACGACAATCTGTATAAATAAAACCGTACATGGAAACAAATCTGTAATTGTTTTTCGCGAATTTTTGGAGTTATTTATCAATTCTCACGCCAAGTATCGTGGCGCCATCTTGCTGCGAGCAAAATAAAAATGTAGTGAGTGAATGAGGAGATTTGGGCGTCTCTTAACATCGAGGTCTTGAGAGCCGACGAGGGTGAAGTGAGGTGAGTATGGAGCAGCGCTAGAAAGAATGGGGCGGGGGAAACGGAAGATCCCGAGAAAACCCGCCGACCAGCGACATCGTCTGGCACGATTCCCACTTCCGAAAATCCGGGGTGAACCGGCTGGGGATTGAGCCCAGTTCGCCTTGGTGGGAGGCGAGCTGTCAAACCACTACACCACCGCGGCCCAAATTAATAATGTAATGTTGAACGTTGCCACCAACAAATTTTTATGTTTCGAACTGTACTGGTATCAGTAAAATACTCTGCCATGTGTCTAGACCAGTACAAATGTGTTTACGTTTGATGTTATTGGCAGCAGCTAGTTGTGCGACTATGGAGTAGAGTCTAGTCAACCAATGATGGACTTCCTTACATCGCGCTATTGTTGTCTGTGTTCAGTCTACATCGACATTTCCACTTCCTGTGCAGCGTGTAATATACTAACCACCACGCCTAACAGTGTTCTCAACTGGGTGACGCGAAACGTCAAAGCCAATAAGCGCTTTGCAAGGGCGAGGGGCATACTGAAATTGGCATTTCTATATTTTGATCCTGTTTTATGGTAAATTTCCCATACCTTGTATAGGTTTTTAACTTGCGTCACAGTTTAGGGCGGTTTACTGAAAACAACTTTTACACACGATGCACGTGTCTTATAACTTTTTTTGTAAATAAAGTAGTTGTTCCTTAAAGTGAAGGTGTTTCCAGATGAAACGAGAGCCTGTTTTCGAGACCGCGCACACGAGGCCTCGACTCGGCTGTCAGCTAGAGAAGCTGCAAGTTAGAACCGTTCGTGTCGTCGCGCAATGTGCACACGCGCGCACTTGTTCGTCACTCCGGTGCAAAGCTCGAGTTCCTCCAAGGGGAGACGTGTGGTCAACTCTGTCGCCTCGTCTAGACGAACAGCGACCTCCGAGTTGCATCGTCACAGGTCTTCAACTCTGGCGTGTGGCGTTACTTCCCACGAGTTTCCCGAGCAGAGGTCCTTGTCTCTTCGGTCCTGACGAAGAGGACACTCTGGAGCAGCAGCTGAAGGATTCGCCTTCCGCCGAGGCGAATCCTGTTCCCTTCCCGGCGGGGTCGCTCCCGCGGACTTCCGCACGGCGGGAAGATTCGTGCCGGACGATGCCGTTGGTAGGCGGGTTTTCTCGAGGATCTCCCGTTTCCCCCTGCCCTTGCAATCCCCTGCGTTGCCCCGTACTCGCCTCGTCTTACCCTCATCGGTGCCCAAACCTCTCCGCTCGTTCCTCACAACGTGAAATTACGACTTGCGCTTCAGAATGCTCGCAACAGACATGCGTATTTTCTCATTATAGCAACATTCGTTTAATTAGTAGTCTGTTATTTCTTTATGTCCATATTTGCAAGCTTTAGTATTTACTATATTGTTATACGTAATACCGAATTGTTTGCACATTTTTACATTTGAGAAAGTGTTCCAATAGTACAATAAATACAACTAAATATTCTTATTGGAGATACTAATATTTACGAGACCATGCATACAAAAAAATATATCTTAGTTACCAACTGCTAATGATATAAAATCCATGCTGGATAAAAAAAATTATGCCTCTGATTTTTGAATTAAAACTCAGAATACTGATTTAATCCAAACAGTGTTCATAATGAAGAAAATGTTTTTATCATGGTGGTTATGCTAATTCAATACATTTTTCAATGCATGTTTAAATTTTTCTGACAGATGATTACCAAACAACTTGATAAAATTAGTATCAAAAAAACTATTACATACCATAAACTTTGTTTTTCTAGCACAACACCCATCTATTTAATATATAGCTAGCAAACCTGCGGCAAAGTAGCATTTGACTTCAATTTGCCTTGATAAGAAAGCTTGTCATATCACGTGTGATTAAAGCTTGATTGAAGCCAGATACCTAATGAAAGGCTTATACATGTCAATGACAAACTTGCAGATGGTTTGAATTATGCTTAGAGCTAGCCAAGGCAGGCTTGCAGAAAGCTTTACTAAGCATGCTTACTATTAGTTTTACAGATTGGTTAGTATGACTTGAACTTGATTCAAGCTTGCTCTGTTTAACGACATTTCACACTATCAAATATGTATTGAATTCAATTGAATTCAATTTATTCAGCTAAAAAATTACTTCATTTGGCTTTCAATGAATAGCATTCAATAAGCTTCCAAGTCTCCGCGTTAAAATGTGTTACACACTTGTTAATGAAACCAGTTAAAATAATTACCAAAAGTAAATTTTTAGAACTATTTACGTCTCATGCACGACACGAAAATAACTGGTTAAACCACAACCAACTTTCATCACATTATTGTACTATTTTTTTAAAATACGCATCCTTACTTTGTTACAACTTTAATGTGTCCAGACGACTCTATAATTGTGAGATTACTTCCATTACTATTGTTGGAAAAGCTGTGATCGGGGCTTGAAATTTTGGATTCAAGAAAATATGGAACATGTTTCAAACGAAAATCTTGAAGGAGAACGAGACATTCAAGAAATTGAATGAGAAAATGGCCGCGATTACGACGTTCGTATGACTTCATGAAGCATTCAATGAATAGAATTCTATATAAATTGAAGGTAACTTGAAGATAAATTTGATTGTGTAAAAGAGCCTTTACTGCAATCTTGCTACAAGTTTGCCGGCATAGCCAATTTTGCTATCGATTAGCTAACTTCACATAATTTGTCAAGTAATTAAAAATTTGTAAAGCGTTTTTATTAAAGAAAATTTAAACAAATTGCAACTTAACAAATGTTTTGATTTTAGATAGTGTAGAGTACAAACACTAAAGCTCAATTTGCCTTCTACATATTTTGTCTGAAACGTTTCAAGTTTTAAGTAATGAAAAAATCACTGAAAACAGATTATTTCTTTTTTTTTTTTTTTCTTAAATAACTTCCCTACACATCTCTGCACTTTCATTACATGTAATACAGCGATTGTATAAATATTGGAAGCTACTGCCGAAGTTCGCTTTTGAGATCACTTTTCAACTCACGCGTCACGTTACACCGGATAGTCGGAATTTATCAAAGAACCGTCCTTTTAATCAAGGCTTTTATTTCAAATTCCGAAACAGGCGACTATGTTTGGTCAACAACTACGATGTAGTTTCCACAGTGTGAGTAGGGTAATAGCAGTGAAGTATAGGATATTCACGATTACTTCCAATTTTTGCTGAAGCCCTGCTAATTTTCGATTTCCAGGATATACCTCCGCCTCATGCTAACAAAGCCTAACCTATTTAGAAAATTACACCAAAGGGACAACGCGCCGCATTCGTGCGCACTCTACGTATCGGTATCTTGCAAAAGAACTATTTCTTACTAAGCTTTACCAACACACCTATTTTATCACATGTATTATTCACATTAATTATAAATGAAATGTTGTAATTTATAGACAGAATATGAGTAAAAGTTCAGTTTAACCAAACATAGGGTATTTTTGTTTTAACAAAAATTTTAAACGCTTTTTATACATGGTATATTTAAGGGAAAACCATGCACTTTATACAAAAAGTAATTTTTCAAAGTTTGATTATAAAAGTGTGAATAAACCGCGAATAGACTTTATCAGACATTTCCTAGGGTCCATTAAAATTTTTCTGACACATCTCATTCGTTTCCTGATTTCATAATTTTCTGTATTACCGTTTTTTATTTTACCACACTTGAAATAAAATTCATCCACGCTCATTTCTCTTTTGGAAACAGACTCAAAAAAGGGGAAACGTTCGTTCTCGCCAAGTATTCTTTCAGTACTAAACGAAACGCGCTCACACGCGAGGTTTCATAGCAGCTATTTCCACGACCGGTTATTAGATTGCAGCATTAGTCTCTTTAGTAAAAAAAAATTGGTCTTTGAAATCTTTAGACATAATCCGTATTCGAATTCACCAGCCCACAACCTTGAACCTGCTGTACTCACAATTCCCCACAGCACTTTGATCCATGCGTGATGAAGTGTGTGTGATTTACAGCGGATTTAAATGTGTTATTTTTTAAAGTAACACACGTGACTTTTTCGGTATCTAGTAACGTTTTCAAGTTTTTAAAGTGGTGTTAACTATCATATATGGTGGTACTGGAGGTAGTAATTGTGTTAGCAACGTTGGTTAGTATTGGTGATAGTAAATACGGTGAAGGTGTTGTTTAAAAGATTCTTGCAATGGGGGTGAATGATTAATTGAAATATTTCAAACATACGCCATTGCTTCACTATTTCGTCACCGAAAACTAAGTCTGATACAAGAAACAAACACCAGAAAAACACAAACACATAAAACGAGCCAAGAGTAACTGTAGTAAAAATATATTAATAAAACGTATAAAAAATCCTGCCAAAGGAATTTTGTCAGATAAATAAATAATTGTTTTTCTATTTGGCTATTTGCGTTCTTTTTTTTCCTGTGTTTCTTACGCGTCTTAGGCTTGGTATACCGTGAAGACAAAGTGAAGCAATGGCGAATTTTCGAAATATTTCACTTAATGGTGATAGTGATGGTAATGGTGCTGGCAATGGGTGTAATGGTGGAGATGATGGTCGCGTAGAGTCTGAGGATATTAGAATAAAAACTATAAAAAAATTTAATTTAACGATAGGTACCGTTACTTATAAAACAAACTACAAACTAAACAAAGCCGTCAGAGATTTTTTTTCCATCATTTTTATCTGGCTTTCTGACACAACAAGATGTAATTTTATAATCGCATGTGTTTCTCACGTGTCGCCATTTTGTGGCAAGAATAACAGCTCACGCTATTCGCCTATTATGGCGCACCGTGAAATCACAAGTTTGTGTCACTATTATGCCTGGTTCACGTGCACGCCGAACAGACCGCGTTGTAAGCTGGAAAATCTAATGAAAACTAAGCCTCGTTTTCCGCACAAACCACGCCGAAAGCAGAGCTCGGGCCGAAGTTTCTGCTCGCGGTAAGACGAGACATCGTTGACATTTGTCAGAGGCCTGCCATCAACATTTTCACGTCTTATCTACGTATAATAATTTGATATAATAATAATAATATACGTATTTACAATAAAATTACGTGAATTTAAATCTTCTTAACATATTTATCGAATAAATGTATTTTGAAAATCAACCTATCGCTAGCACTAAGTATATCAAATTATGAAACAAGTTTAAAGACTCTTAAAAATTATTCAATAAAAATTCAAATGACTGAAATTAATAAAACAGACTAGTTCAAACTTGCCAGAGTCTAGTTTGTTGTCCGCCAATTACTCAGAAACTTAGTATTAACTGTGTTGGACCCAAAAATATTAATAATTTTTTATTTGTACCGAACATTGTTCCACTTGCATGCAGTACATTAAATGACATTTTCCTCGAATAAAAAAATTTTACACTTTATATTTTTTGAATAATTTGATGTCAAATGCAAAATTCTTCTGTTTCGTTGGAGCCATAATAACAAATACTAAGTCGTAAAGATGAAAAATTTACAAAGTAAACGAATCCTATGCGCTGTCATGTGATGCATATATAAATCACCAAATAACAAAACATATATATGAAAAAGTTAGTTATAAAGATATTTTTGCATTTTTAAGGTTTTTTTAATGTATGAATTGTAATTTGGTGATTTCATTATGTCAAGCAGTAGCCCACGGCATTAATTTATGTTGTAAATTTCTTCATCTGCTCGAATGTGTTAGTATTTGTTATTATGGCTACCACAAAAGAGAAGAATTTTGTATTTGATATCAAATTATTCAAAAATTTTGAAGTGTAAAAAAAATTTTATTTCAGGAAAATGTTTTCACATACAATGCGTACGAGTTGAAAAATGTTTGGTGCAATTATAAAACAATTGAATTTTTGGGGTGCAACGCCGTTAAAACTAATGAAAGAAACAGCGCGGTCGTAAAGATTGATTCCAACTTGACACCAAAACGGTATCGTTGAGCAGTGTTTCCTAACCTTTTTCAGCCATGGACCCCTAGGAAATCAAGCACAATTTGCAAGGACCCCTTAATAATAAAAACAGCAAAAAATTTCGGACCCTTTATTTTAGTACTACAAATACAATTAAAAATAATTTTTTTATAAAAAAAAAATACGTTAATGTGAAGGTTGGTGTTGCTTTTTTGCAACTAAATCAGTGATATTCGGGTTGATGTTGCTACTAAGTTGTAACCTCAAATCGGATCCCACTTGTAATCTGTTCAGTCACGGCCCGCACTCACTTCAGTCAGTCTCGCACACCGCCCGCTGGCGCACGTTCGTCGTGCTAAGTAAGCGTAGCGATTACGAGATATTTATTTATTATTGTTAAATGGTCTAGAGATGAGACTGAGGACCCCCATACATATACTCGCGGACCCCCAAGGGTCCGCGGACCCCAGGTTAAGAAACACTGGCGTAGAGAATCTGCTTATAGACTGTTTGCGATTAATTAAAAAGTTTTAGAAGCCCTGCTCCAGATGATGTTACCTCTTCATTTCGTATGCTCCCGCTGTATGTGAAATCCACTCTGACATGAGCCTCATCACTTTATTCACCAGTTAGTCAAGTGAAAACGCCAAATTGTTCGCAAACTAAATGTATTACTTGCACGCCATTTCGTACTTTAATGGAGCCGCGGTGGTGTAGTAGCCAGACTACTCGACATCCACCAAGGCGATCCGGATTTGTTTCTCGGTGGGGTCACTCCCGGATTCTCTCATGTAGGAATCGTGCCGGACGACGCCGCTGGTCGGTGGGTTTTCTCGGGGATCTCCCGTTTCCCCGCACTATCATTCTAGCGCTGTTCCATACTCGCCTCTCTTCACCCTCATTCGATCTCAAGACCTCGACGTTCAAAGCTGCCCAAATCTCTTCACTCAGTCTTCACCCACTGCGTATAAAGCAAAAAAAAAAGTTTTGATATGACACAAATTTAAGTATTACACTTGGAAAACAACTTCAAAACAAAAATATATTTCACTTAACTCCATGCCAACTTAACTTGGATCCTGCATGGCAGTGAGTGTAGCAAAAAATTGCAGTTTGACGGCAGCGATGTTTTCCAAAGGTTGATTTCAAAGAGCTCACTTTACTGTGAACAACCTATACATGCGAACGGTGGAACATACGTTGTTAAGGAGCGGTAATGTTTTTCTAAGAGTGATTTAAAAAGTGCTCACCTGATAGTGAACAGCTAATATTATTACGTGAATGTTATCTCATATCAGCGGTAAGTGTGTTACACAGAGGATGTTACTTTGACTGTTGCTCCGTTACATTTAAATGAGTTATAACAACTCTAAAGCTAGTTTTTCAGGTATATCCGAAGCTTACTTTATACTCTGATAGAAAGGTTAATTCCAACCAACAAAATCTTTGTATGGCGAAACATATATCTAGTAGCTACAACAAAATATTTCGTTGAGTAACCAATACTTGGAAAGGAATAAAACTGATGTGGTTCATCTAACAAAATACAAAATTGAATAAAGAAAACCTGTTTTTGTCCCAACAAAATTACACTGTCAACAAAATATTCAGTTGAATCAACTCTATATATTTTTGCTAGGCCAATCGTGTGATTGGCTTCGTACGAAAATACAGGTTTAGTTTGCAATTCTTGTGTCAATAAGATGGCACTAACAGTGTTTGTTAGCGCAGGAAACAAAAAGTAAAGCTGTAAAACTTGAAATGTTTATTAAAGTTCGTTTTTTTTTATTTGAAATATATATATATATATATATATTTATGTATATACACACATATATGTGTGATTGTGTGTGTTTTAAACATTCTGTTACGATTACAACACAAGAAGAGAGACCGGGTAAGGCAGGAATGCGGCCAACGATTGTTAGTAAAACAAAGTTCACGAACAACGGGGATTGTAATGCAGCGTCTGAAAACGCAGGAATCTGCAGAAGTACGTAGAATATCTGGGACTGGCTCACACAGTTAAGTTGCGGCGATTTAATCAACACCTAACGGCAGTAACCCCGCCCAGGCTACACGGGAGAGCCAATAGGAATGAAGGATGTCGGAGAAGGTGGACGAGAAGGAGAAGTGTGGTGGACACGGCGGCTAACGGCCGGGGTGTCAGTCGGCGTCGGTCCTCCCTGAACGGCGTCTCCGAGCGGCGATTGGCGGTAAGTGTCTTTCGCTAGGGTGAGAGAGCGAGCCCGGAGCCCCTTAGATCCTTGTCCTTCCATAACATATTGTTCTTCACACCTACCTCAACCCCTTACACCTCCAACCACATCACACTGTAATCATTGTAAGTTGAATCAGTAAAGATCCTCCCGAATTAATCAGTTTTGCATAATTAACTATCCGCCGACTTCCCTTCACGAACTGCATGAACTATAATCCCCTTAAGGAAGTACAATATTGGTGGAGGCTTGGTTCCTCCCGGCCCTCTCGCCTTGCATCAGCACTCTACCATGCACCTCCTCACTCCTTTAAATAAATTCCCCACCCTCCCGTACCGCTTGCCATTCCGAGCATTAATACCTTCACTAACACTGCGCTCTCAAAACTCACATCATTCGGACTTTGCATATTTTTAAGTAGTAGTTTTAGAGGGATTAGCTGCAATTAGCAGTGCTTTGTTGTTATAATTTCGTCAGTAGTTACTTTAGCCGACATTGCTAAGCTGTAGTGTTCGGGTGCTGATGCCTGGGTTGGTTCCTTAACCGTTCTTCTTTTATTTTTATTTAACCGCAACTTTTTAATGTGCGTAGAGTCACACAAATCTTTACTTGCACTAACCAAATCTTGGATTTTGGGGCAACATATAAGAACAACTAAAAATTTGGCTGCGCTAAACAAATTGTTTTATTCAACAAAACCTTCTTCTTAGTGTACATAATTCCTAGATTTCATACGATAAACCATGTTCGCAAGCGGTGTGTTAAGTTCTACGCAGAAAATATAATCGCGTTACTCGCGGGCGAATTCGAGTTCTGTTCCTCGGATAACGAACACCGCCAAAAGATTTTCCACCTCGTCATTAAACAAAGCCTGAAGAGACTAAAACGCCGATTTTCTTCAGGGGAATCTCGTCGGTGCCCTCCTTCTGTTTTCCACTGGAAATTCTTTTAAGAATTTTTTTTTTCTTTATTTTGCACGAAACGAAATTAAGGCGATTTGCATATTCATTAGGAGTCTCGCCCGCTCCAAGGCCGTCCTCCTGCGCGGGCCGCTGCTGCGTGTTCGTCCTAATGCGTGGCCCGGGAGGGCGATGTAATTATCCCGTTACTGGTGAAGAAGAGGCGGGGGGGG
>NQII01002435.1:15423-29608 GCA_002778355.1 Clitarchus hookeri | reverse complement strand
GTGGCCCATGTGGCCGGGAGCGTGCATGGGAAAACCCACAAACGAAAGGCTGGTTTTCGTTCATTAGTCGCGGGTCGGGCGCTGTTGTTTGTGGCCGCGGGCGGCAGCCTGCTGAATTGAGGATGGGTTTTGGCGAGGGGGAGGGGGGCAGGGGGTCTCCTGCGGGGTGGCCACCACACAATCGGCTGCAATTAGTCCAGCACACGCGCGCAATTACCACCTTTGGTCCACCCAGCCTCCACAGACGTACAGACACGCGGACCCTTCGGCAGTCCGGGGAGATGTACCGGCGCATCTCCCCGAGGGCTGCTGTCTGGTCCAGTGCCTGGGATGCTGTAGCCCACAGTTCCTGCTGTTCCGACCCGCCTGGCTTTGCTACATTCACGACTCCTTACAGCATTTCTGGAGTCCTACCTAACTTCTGCTTCGAGTGTATTCCTCCGCCCCATGCTAACAAAGCTTAACCAAATCTATAAAATTACGCCGGAAGGAAAACGCATCCACTTTGTGCTCATTCATCCTGATTATATTTCCCATTATAACTATTTATTACCAGTCATTAACAACACACCTCCTTCTTTGTTTCTATACGTATTAACTATAAATAAAATATTACAAATTACAGATAAAATATAAGTATAAGTTCAATTTAACAAAAAATTAGATACTTCAACGTTAACAGAAGTATAAAACGCTTGTGATACATTATATACTAAGCAAACAATCAACACCTCGTACATGGAGTGATGTTTGAAAAGTTTTATTCAAAAAGTGTGAAGGTAATGAAAATATAATATAGCCCTTCGAGTCACGGACACTAAAAACGTTTTCTTTGATGCGACATATACAGAAATTTGTTGATGCAAAATAATTTTTTGCTGTACATGAATTGCATGAACCACTGCAAAGTAGGTTTTCCACACACAAAAATTGCATTGTCGGCAGTAGTTCAGCAGTGTACTTTGTGGTTAAGTCAGTTACTGTAGTTCCAGGATTAAGTCATTAAGTCGATTATCTAAGAAATTCGTTATTCTTGTTAACATTTCATTTAATAAGTTTTATTATTTAATAAATATTCGAATGTCCGAAAATTTGTTATATCACTTAACTGTTCCTTTTGGAATACAAGAAGATTTCTTTATTCTAAAAAAAAAACCACTAAACAAGCTCAAAGAAATTTTCTTTTTGCTACTAAACAAAATTGTATTACGAACACGTTTTGTAAGAGCAAAACTGAGTTTCTTTCAACTTTCCTTCGAATTGAAACAAGACTTTGTTACTGTAAACAAGACAACCTGGAAGAAAAGCTTATCTTTGCTGTACAGGAAGTGTGCATTATTTTCTCTCACAGTGCAAATCATGTAATTTAAGGTGTTGCAACGAAAATAACTTTTT
This sequence comes from Clitarchus hookeri, assembly GCA_002778355.1. NCBI lineage: Eukaryota > Metazoa > Arthropoda > Insecta > Phasmatodea > Phasmatidae > Clitarchus > Clitarchus hookeri. Next base: position 28,213 of record NQII01002435.1, on the reverse strand, counting down.
GTGTAGAACTGAACAGGTATAGGCCGTCCACGGTTGACTAAGCATTTTTTGAAATCAACCTATGAAAAATGTCACTGNTGTAGAACTGAACAGGTATAGGCCGTCCACGGTTGACTAAGCATTTTTTGAAATCAACCTATGAAAAATGTCACTGCCCCTGCCTGGATTGATTTTTAACTTGCGCAACCCCAGTCTTACGCCCAGTTAAGTTGGTAACGTATGGGAAAAAATAATCCTGTGTCTTAGAATTGAATTAAAGGTGCTAGGTGAACATTTGTAAATATTTAAATTATTTATTTTGCTTTCTGTTTCTTATATGCATATAAGGGTAAAAATTAGAAACCTTTTTTTTCTAGACTATTTACTTTTCTAATAATTTTGCAGTTTCACTTGGCCGATGCGAGAATAAAGTGATCAGGGGGATGACTGTGTTGATCTTACATTTGGTGTAAGAATACAAAATGTGCACACAAGTATATCTTATGGAGAGCTTTCAAAACTGCTCAGTTTATTGTAAACAACGTATTACAATATAACCCTGTGTCAATATGTCGGTTCCAATGCAAATATGCTTTATGTCATTGACAGTAACTAATTATGAGTCTANATATAACCCTGTGTCAATATGTCGGTTCCAATGCAAATATGCTTTATGTCATTGACAGTAACTAATTATGAGTCTACAGAATATGTATAGACTCAATACACGATCACTCCCACTATTGGAGGGACTTAGTTTACTGCACGCTGTTTTCTAATGTGTGCAGTTCAGATCATAAAATTCAGTTCTTGTGCAACATATTTTATACAGGACAACGTAACAGAAAAGGTAAATTTGACATTTCAACTGTCGCAGATAAAGACGTGGTAGATATGACACGCGGCTTCAAAATGGCTTGTGTTACAATCAGACAAACTCTGAGAGAATAACTGGCGTGGGAAACCTTTCTAGAGATGGCGTTCCCCCTAATTAGTGTACAGCTCAGAACATCGGGGAAAGGTTGTTCCCGATAAACTGAGCACTTCTGAAAGCACTGCATATGAAAAATTAACATTTCTACTTTGGTCTGATCACTTTATTCATGGGTCAGTCAAGTCAAATTATGAAGTTACCAGAAAATTATGTATTATAAGACTTTGCTAGTTCTTACTTTTACACGTATTAAAAAACATAAAGAAACATAAGTAATTTTAGTATTCACAAATGTTTACCTAGCTCTTTCAATTCAGCGTTTAAACGTGGAACTACTTTCTCTCCATTATTACCAACTTTACTGGGCGAATGCCAGTCGCTATGCTCGATAAGACAAACATGCAAATAGAGGCAATGGCATTTTCCAGAGGTTTATTTCCAAAGAGCTTGTGTTTGAAGGTCGTTACAAGCATATCGTAAAGCAATGGTACGATTTGACACTCAGTAGAGATAATGGAAAATCGCCAAAAATTTTCGAGCCAACATATCTTCGATAACACTCTAGCTAGTATATTATTTTATGATTAGATGAACAAGGTTTCAACTTAACTAAGTAGTTTCCGCTGTAACTCTCTGCAAAGTTATGCATATAAACCACTTGAATTTCAGAAACTATAATGGATTTTGTTGAGCGGTGCCTACAAAAAAAATACACTATTATACTGTCGCTCAGATGTCGATTTTATATATGGTCTTTTACATATTTCTAAAATATTTGCTGCTGCCTTATGAAAGGAATCAAAGGATTATTTTTAACAGTGCTCCCTGTTATATTACAACTTAGCTACTAGATTCCAGTTCGATTATTCGAAGATACAGTGATTTGCATTGTATCTGTAATCCAGTCAGTGTCACTTTGCGTTCTTTGCGTTAAAAGATGTTTGAATAAATGTCTAAGGAAATTCTTCCACGCGTTCTCAAAAAACTGTAGATTTTTTGTGTCTGAAGTCCTGCAGGCACACGAAACTTCAATTACGCAGCTGCTCAGACATCACTTCTACGTACTGCATTGTACTGAGCTCCGAATTTTTTNGCACACGAAACTTCAATTACGCAGCTGCTCAGACATCACTTCTACGTACTGCATTGTACTGAGCTCCGAATTTTTTTAATCTGGAAGTTCCTCACTATATCGTATTCTTCTATTTCCTGCTGATTTAAGTTTTCGTAAGGTAAAATTAAAAACAATGCTGCTATAAGGGTTTATCTACTGCCTTTCCCTGGAATACATATGACATCCGAACCACGAATAGCATTATAACAAATACTTTATAATACCAAAGCATTCCAACCTGTTTACCACTGCCAAATAGCGCACAAAATTTCAAACAACTCGGAAAATGTAAGTTTTCTATAGTGATAAATTCTCAGTAAGTTTCTGTGAAACTGGAACTAACGCACGAAAAAAATAATTTCTGAGTAATAGGTGAAGTCGACAATTGACGCCAGAACAATGACAACTTGTATCATTAAAGAGGCCACCATTGCTGCTATAAATCAACCTCGCTTTATTCTGGCGATGCTATAAAAAACCAAATTCTCTCTCACTCTATATCACTGCCTTTCTCTCTCCCCCTCTCTCTACGTCTATCTCTCACACACACACTAGCCGTGTTCCAGTTAACAATTTATAGCTAATTCCAATCACCGTAGTGTACTTCTCAGTGCACTCTAGACTATTGCCACGTGTTCTATATCTACTGCACTCGCACCGAGAGCAGGGTTTTCCCGAGTACTACTTGTAAAGTGCAGTGGTAGGTGCACTGAGTGCAATTCTTATCTTTCGCTGTCTCCATAGTCAGTGAGACAGTCCAGTGCAAACACGGCCGGTAAACACGCACCCGTTCCGGGCAGTCCCGGTATAATTGCACTTTTCTAGTTTCTATGGTGCACTGAGTGCGATCCCAGCACATANTTTCTATGGTGCACTGAGTGCGATCCCAGCACATACAGCCAATTATAAAACGCTACTAGCAACTAAGTAATTAAGTATGGTTCAAATGTACGATTCTGGGTTTTTTTTTTTAATCATATTTTCAAAACAAAAATTCCAAAAGTACCCGTGTATAGTACATTCACGGTCACTTAAAAATTTTCTGAAGCCCTGTTAAAGTTCTATTTTTAAGTTATTCCTCCGCCTCATGCAAACAAAGTTTAACCAAGTGAACAAAATTACACCAAAGTGGCAACGCACCGCATTCGTGCGCGGACATTGTAATAATATTTTGCATTAGAACTATTTTTTTACCAGGCATCACCTACACTCCTATTTTCTCACTCTTTCTATTCATATTAATTATAAAGCTCGATGTTAATAGAAGTATAAGTCGTTTGTAATACACGGAATATTCAGGAAACAACTAAACATAGCGTACTTGGGGTGATTTATCAAAGGTTTGGATCAGAAGTGTGAAGAAGTCACTAATATACCAAACCCAATTAGCTGTTCACCTTACACAGTAATACAAGCATAGCGACTGGACTGCGAGCTCATGAATCTTCGTAATATTAATTCTGCCCAAATTTGACAAAATCGATATTCTGGACACGTCACGTTTTTGTAAACTAAATCTGCCAGTTTGATATAAGGCCTTCGTGAATTTTACTTGAAAATCTGGTAACCGTATTGTCATTGTGTGTGCTTGTATGTTTAAATTGTTCAAATATTCAAAATTTAAAAAAAGGAAAGAAAAAAATTGAGGACCGCAAAAATTGGACGTGAGAACAAGGTATTGTGATATTTGTTAGTATCCGTGAATATTCACAATGTACTCGTAAGTGCAAACGTACTGAATGCCAGAGCGATCTCTCGGCGTTATCTTTCAGTGGAAAGCCCGTTCGTGGCGTATTCAGTGGCTGCACACATACGACGTATCAAATTGCCATATTTCCCATCACTATGTTAATCTAACAGGTGTCATGAGAGTATTTTATAAGTGTAAACTATTTTCATATTTTCGTAATATTTCTACAGTTATCAAAACTTTTCCCCTGAAAATTAATGCGCTATTAAAAATACCGACCTAGTTTCAGTTTAAAGAAAAATATAAAAATCTGCGTATCTGCTCAGAAAACAGCTTCGGTTTGTGTAAACATGCATTACCAACACTACTCAAAGTGAAAAATAATTGGTCACAAATTCAGACGTTGTATTCATTGGCACATTGATATATTATTAACCATCGTGGATAGAGTTTTCTTTTTCTTTTTTTTTATGTACCTGCATTGGTCCCGCTTCCGATATCAACTTTCTGCGAATTAGAGTGAAAACACAGTAAAAATATTTGAGTAGTTCGAAAACCTCGTTTTCGCTACACATTCACGTTTTTTTTTTTTATCGTATACTCGCGGAAGTTTTCATCGGTTGGTAAACTCTATATGATGCAGCAGCTTTATTAAGCAAGGCACAAAACAAAAACAAAACAAAAGCCACTCAATAAATACATTCTAGGCGCTTGCTCTCAGCAATTGTTCCAACCATCCCTCGCAAAACTCTCTTTCTGCGCGCGAAACATTGAAATTGCGCGCTGCCAACAAAAAAAAAATAACGGGCGGACAATGTTGAAACGCAACAATTCGTAATCACTTTNGCGCTGCCAACAAAAAAAAAATAACGGGCGGACAATGTTGAAACGCAACAATTCGTAATCACTTTTCATTCAACTCGCGATATACAACAGGCCAGATATGAAAGTAGTTACTCAGGTGATTTTTCGTTCGGGGGCCTGATGATTCGCAATTTTAAATGTTCTGTGCGTATTGAAAGTTTTCCAGGGGTGTCGGATGAGCGGGGGTGCACAGACACGCGTGAAAATGACGTATATTCCGTCTATCTTGGTTGCGAAATAAATCGCGAAATTATAATCTTTAGCTATAGGTTGGAACTTCAGTTACAGTAGTTAATGCACAGTGCACAATGCGTCCACCCGAAGATTTATTTCATATGCTCAGCGAAAGAGGTTTGTTGAAGATAATTTTATATGGTAAACTGCAGTGATATCCTTCAGTGCGCTAAATACTTCATGATAACTTCACATACACACCCGTGATATTGTCTGGGTTGCCCAATACTAATTCCAGATTCTAACTTGTCTCAATGCTTGCACTGTGTGGGTCGTCTGGTTGGTGAGTGGAGCGTGTAGGATGTAGGCCGCGTGTTTCATAAAGTGATTTATGAAACGCCGGTGAGAGTATTTCGATATGTTTCCATAACATGTATAGCCTGTTTGCAAGGATTTTTTTTTTAAATTTATGTTTTACAAAAAGTACATAATAACTATCTCTAAAATCAACGCACTGAAGCAAAATGTCTTTAACACGGAATTTCCTATTTAAATTGCGCAGCTGCCAGCCGGTAGGCAGCAGGCAGTAGGCAGTAGCCAGTAGGCAGTAGCCAGTAGGCAGTGCCCTTAAATGTACTTCCGAGGTAGGCACGGGAGCTAAGTACGTCTCAGGGATGAGCCCCATGCACCTAAAAGCAAGGGAAGTGGTGGAAAGAAGGCGCGCATCGCGCATAGAGGGGTTGGACAGCAATGGCCGCCGTTTAGTGCCATAGCTGCCTCCCAGAGTGTGCCTATAGCCGAGGCTATGGCCACGAAGGAGGAGGCGATAAGCCGGCGTAGCCACAGTAGAAACCCTTTCCGACAGGAAAGAAATTAGGACTTTTGCTGCATTACTGAAATGCTACAAGAAACAGAGGGCGTGGAAACCATGATCGTAACTGTGATTAGGAAGTGCTGGAAGAGAGGGGGAGGGGGTTTGTGAGCATTGGCGCTCTGAGGGCAACGACCGAACAAAGCAAGTTTGTGTCAGCTGCGTTTCCGTCGACCGAGGATTTTATCGACGCTGCCCACTGTAGAATCCTACCCCCTCCCCCACAACACCACTCATGCAGCAAAAGTTTAATATGTACATTAATTTTATATGTGTCTCAGCTACCTTTCACAGTATCGCTTTCAAACAAATAAAAAAAACCTTGTCCCCTTTGCGAATAAGAACCATTCTACTAGAGATTATGCAGGAGTCAATTAATACGAGTTTGTGTTTTCGTGTATTTGTTGAATTGCCTGCATTATTCAGGACACTAAAAATTTTACAATGAACTTTTCTTAGAAATGTGGCCCCGGCAAAGATGGACGAAGCGTTTTCTGTTTGAAAGCGATATCATGAAAGGTGGCAGAATAACATCTAATACCATACAAACACATAAAGCACACGCCTACTCCCGCACTAGGAAGCCGCGTTTACACTTGTAGAAATATCTCAAAGTCCACCAATTCCCTAAACACATAATCAAGAATATAATTTGAACTGAACAATATATTTTATAGGATAAGATTTATTCAGGATATTTTAATGCCGATAACGATCATATGAAACAATAGTCGAAACAGTCCATGCTTTATGGATGTACCTGGCAAGTGGGAGTTCACGGATACGCAATGCGGCATATGATTATATGGCAAAGTGTAAGGCGAAAATACCTTCAGATGAAATTTCAGTAATGTCATCGTTTCTGAGACAAACGACGTGAAATGTGATGAAATAACTTTAATGTAATTACACACACACTCGCTTTACAAACATTTACAAAAGGTGTTTAAAGTTGACTCCTCCGATTGCTATGCATTTTTCGGTGCGTGTAACGCATGCGCCCTGCACACGGCCCGGAATGGGGACGTCACTCGTGGTGGTAGCGGCATGTATCAGCGTGATGACGTCCTCAGGTGAATGGGGCCGGTTGTCAGAGACTTCAGGTGAGGCCACGAAAAGAAGTCCAGTGGAGAGAGGTCTGGTGACCGCGGTGGCCATGCCACAGGCCAATGCCATGCCTCGGTTGTTTGCCAATACTGACCCCCAGCTGCTTTCTTTAACCTTAACACTGCCTCGTCACCTACGTCACAGAGTTTCCACACCACCGCACTTGCTCACACTTGCAGACACGTCATGTCTGTTTCCTCAGAAACTAAGTCTGAAATACAATTTCACCTGCAGGTATTTTCGCCTTACAATTGCCATATAATCGTATGCCGCATTGCGTATTCGCGAGTTCCCACCCATCCGGTATATAATATAAACATCAGAATCAGTAGACGTACAAAAATAGCAGACTGTGACTATGTCTCTTCATAAACAGAAAAGTCCTTCCAACACACAAAGAATCCAATGTCTGTGTTGTAAAGGTACACAATAATCAGGAGAGTTATGAGACCGATGGAAAAAACAAAATTCTCTCAAACTGCTGCAGAAATTTGCAGTAACATATTGTGAAGCGAAATGAAACAAGAATAACACCAACACTTAACTCTCTTGACATTAACTTATCATCTTACAAAAAAGAAGGGCACTACTGCAAAGGTGCATGTTGGCGTGGGAATGCTTATGTTGACAAATATACCTGACACTGTCTTGATATATCGGCAGGGAGCTGTTGCCCCAGTAGGAATGACCACTCAGTGTCCTATAGATAAAAAAAGAGCAGTATTGTAGGTATGTGTTCAAATTACAATGTAAAGTAGGTGGGTATGTTCAATTTACGCGACCCCGGATCAGAGATCTTCTACACGCTTGAGAAGATGCTGCCAACATGATACTTTAGCATGCACCGCAAGTCCAGCTATTGCTCTAAGAATGGACAAGAGCACACTTATACTAGTTAATACGATTTTAAAATTTTGGCATTACATGCCAGACTAGTTTCCAGACTAGTATTGGATCTTTATAATCAATGAGAAAGGAGATTTCACAGCCTGTAGAGGCCACACTCAGGACGCTATGTCCACTGAAGTTCAATACTGTCGCATACGTATGCTTGTAGCCTTGGATATCTGTGTTTACGGCAGACTAAACTTGAGACTTCACTACGTTCTCGATAATTTGGCAGAGAGGTGACTCCGTGCCATGCACAATCACTCCACCGAGGAACCTGAGAATGAACAAGAGCACTTTTATTTAATACTAGTGAATATAATTTGAAGATGTTGGCAATACACACAACACTAGTGTTGAGACTAAACTTAGCTTCCGAGAACTTATCAGGATGGTAACTGTAGAATGTTCAACCACTCCACCTAAAACCCTGAGAATGAACAAGAGCACTTTTGTTGGATACTAGTGAATCTGGACTGAAGATGTTGGTGTTACAAGCAAGAATATACTTGGTTCTTAAGAATCCTAAGCGTGGTAATGCCAGAGTATGCAAATACCAGTCAAATGACTAAGGTAATTAAATAGAAACACTGTTACAAACACGCGCTTTTGTCCTTGGAATGTATGTGCGCTCGGCCGACGAGGGTCGATACAGCACTGCTTTCTCAAGAATTCTTCAGGGAAGTGACTCTGTAGCATGTTCAGCCACTCCACCTCGGACACTAAGAATGAACAAAGGCACACTTATTCTCTACTAGTGACATCGTTCGACAGTTTTGACATTACGTCCCAGAACAGACACTGCCCTTGGTTCTCGAGAATTCTGCAGGGGGTGATATCCCCAACCAAGCGAAGTTAACGCGTAGGACATCTAAGAGCAGGCGTAGGCTCGTGTCCTTGGAATGCCTGAGTGCAGGGCGGACGAGGGCCGAGACTGCACTGCGCGCTCGAGATGTCGGCTCGGCATGGCGCGGGCATGAATAATCCACGTGACTTCAGAGATTGTGGCGCGCCGAGCCGGTGATCCATATTTAACCAGCCGGGGGGAAGTGGCTCAGAGGACGAGGCGCGCTCAAGTGGCGGCCTTTTATTTCTACATCACACGCTGCAATTTTCGCTTGTTAATCCCGGCATCCCTCGCTGCCTATTCATATTGTAGAGCGCCTTTCATAATTTCATACAGCAGCAGGATGTGGCGACGAGGGCGGGAGTGGCCAGGAAGAGAGGAAAGACTGGAACATTTTGCACAGACCTCAGTCTGCTACACAGTGAAAGGCCATAGTCAACATACGAATTTTGTAGAAAGTAAACTCTTCGAAGGTAATTTTCTTAGCTATGGGCAGTACTTTAACCTCAATTTAACCAAATTTTAGTTTTACTCAGAAGTATCTGCATTCGACTTTGCAATATGAGAGACAAAATTTAATGTTTTGGGGGTATTGCAAAGGAAGAAACCTATTCGTTAGTGGAGATAAAAAAAAGTTTTTAATTAATTTTAATTTTTGTTGGTTTATGGTTTACTTGCTTATCGTAATTCGTACAATTACTCGCATATTTGCTTAAGAGATTATTAAGTATATAAGGATATGTCTCCATTGTGGAGTTTCATGAGTCCATTATTCTTGTAAACGAATTCTTAGATACAATCTCGCCTTTTACCAATTTTGTAAAAATAATGGGGAAGAGCGAAGTAGAACAGCGCTTACTTTGTCAGCGTCTTCAGTTGTAATAGAAGAACGTTGCGCGACAGGTATCATAACGGATTCGTTTTCAAAAGTCGATATGGTCAGAAATATCTCGTTTACATCAACAAGGTTAAACCAGTAAGTTAAACATATTGTAAAGGTCACTGGATTCACTAGCATGTATATCTGGCGATCTGCTGTACGAAGAGATTGAACCTCCTAATGTATGATATCCATGATGATCAAATAAATGGTTAGTAATGAAACGTTTTTGGCAACTATTCATTTAGTTTTTCCGGTAAGTGACCTATTTGCATTATTAATTCTGTATGGCATGTAAGAAAGTTTTACTACAATAAATTGAAAGGTGTTTATGATCGTTTAATGTGGTTAAAGGGGGTTAGTCCCTTTCGAATTATTTTTTTATTTTTCCGCCACAAATTCTATTTAGGAGGTGCATTACAATTTTTGGCACGACAATCATGAATAATACCTTCTCTGCATTTTATACTTCATATCTTGTAGCAGCCGAGGTAAAACAATTTACTGTTTTGTGGGAGCTACTACAGAGGTCATAACAGCTACGACAGTCGAACATAACAGATTTCAGAAAAATCATTAAGTTATATCCTATGTCATGTCATTAGAAAAAATCCCTCCAAAATCCATGTTTGCGAGTAGTAACCGAAAATTAAAAAAATCCAAAATGGTGGGGCCTGGTCCCCCTTAATTAGTTTAGCTTATTTGCGGCTCATCCGGTGCTTAGTTAGCATTATGTATTTTAACATTAGAGAAGGTGAAAACATATTACGACTAACGGTCTAAAGTGAAACCTGAAGGCAGTTCACATCATTGAAGTTTGGCCTGGATAACTTGTGTTATTACAAATATTGGAGAACAATTTGAAGACGAATAATCAAGTATCTGGTTAATATGTTACGGAACAAATATCTGTAAATATCCTAACTCCTGCCCGTCGCAGCCATCAAATTATGTAATAGAAACAATCATGGTTACTGCCCTTATTACGACTTAATGTCCATGGCACTGTAGGAAACTTGAGATTTAAAAGATGGATTATTTACCTGTCACAGTTAACTTTACACATTATCCAGACACCCAGTCTTTAATATCCAGTGTTTGTAATACATGCATGTTTCACGTCCAACTTCAAAGAGATGTACAACGCTTAGGAAAGTTGAGTGGAGAGGTTAGGGCGGATCTTAGCATCGAGGTCTTGAGAGCCGATCAGGGTGAAGCGAGCTGAGTACGGAGCATCGACGGAATGAAAGGGCGAGGGAAACGAGACATCCCCGGGAAAACCCGCCGACCAGCGGCATCGTCCGGCACGAGTCCCACATCCGGGAGCGACCCCGCCGGAAATCGAACTCAGCTTGTCTGGGTGGGAGGCGAGTAGTCTAACCACTTTACACCGCAGTCCCACCAACCTTGGTAATCACTAGACTATAGGTCTCATATATGTGTTCGCCTCCTCTTTTCGTGATTTACCTGCAGCCGAAGTTTGTCGGTCTAATTCAGATACACTGAAGAGCCAAAAAAACTGGTATAGGCGTGCGTATGCAAATAACAGAGGTATGGAACCAATCAAAGTAACGCGATGCGGTCGGCAGCGCCTATATAAGACAACAAGCGTCTGGCAAAGTTGCTAGATCGGTTACTGCTGCCACAATTGCAGGTTATCAAGATTTAAGTGAGTTTGAACGTGGTGTTATAGTCGGCGCACGAGATATGGGACATAGCATCTCCGAGGTAGCGATAAAATTTGGATTTTCACGTACAACCATTTCACGAGTGTACCGTGAATATCGGGAATCTGGTAAAACATCAGATTTTCGACATCGCTGCGGCTGGAAAAAGACCGTGAACGAACGGGACAAACGACGACTGACGAGAATCATTAAACGTGACAGACGTGCAACCCTTTCTCAAATTGGCGCAGATTGCAATGCCTCCTACATACCTTCAGACATTAGTCGAGTCCATACCACGTCGTCTTGCGGCACTTCTGCGTGCTCGTGGGGGCCCTACACGATATTAGGCAGGTGTGCATGTTTTTTGGCTCTTCAGTGTACATCCTGCTTGGGCGCGGATGCCGCTAGATCAGTCGTCGTGACGTCACCAGTCTGTTGGCGAGCATCGAGATCCGTCGGCTCGCTCATCCTTGGGCAGTGTCTGACTATTCAGCACCTATCACCATAGCGTCAAGGGGCCGCGGTGGTGTAGTGGTTAGACTACTCGCTTCCCAATTAGCCCAGTGTATGTCCTTGCCCTAGCGATGTAGCGGCCAGGCGTGAGTGTGTCGATGGTAAGCAACGTCTGTATTAAACTGGCTTTGGGGCAGAAACTTCCCTTATAGACACTTTCGTTCAATTATATTGCCATTTAAATAAAAAATCAGAGCCATGCTGATTGTAAAAGACTTTTATAAGACGCTGATTTAAAAGTTTCCAGCGTCAATTAGAGTCTTTATTCCTTCTCATATCTTCGTACGTTAAGGCTCTCGACCACCTGAACTACGTTTTAGAGTGTTATAAATAAATACTCTTTTTTTCCACGAAATTATTAAACGTGCATCTCATGCACTGATCTACGAAAAGAACACGCACTTCATTCGAGGGTTGTTGAGTGCTTTCAAGACGTCATGCACATTAGAAACACAATTTCAGAGTACTCCGTAATTGCTAAAAACCGGCTTTCGAATGCACTGTATCTCCTACTATACACGTCAGATACATATAAAAATAATCAAAGTCCTTGCATTGTACCTTTTAACAAACTTTCCACCAATAAAATGGTAAGGTTACCCCTGATTTGTTATTACACGTCTCGTTTTAAGAATAGCTGATGGTGAGGTCTTTGACCATGTAGGCCGCTGGCTGCAGAAAGCATACAAGTCACAAGTACAGTGTACATCAAAATAGTAGTACATGATTGCAACACTTCGGCTCACAAATTAATGCGTCACTGAACAAGTTAAGTACTTCCAGCTGATAGGTATTTAATTGTTTCTTAGCCACCTGAAAAAAAAAACTAATCAAGGTATTGCGAATTAAACACTTCAAAAACCATATAAGCGCTCTCATAACGAACGGTTTCGAAAAATATTTGTCAACAAGAATTAATATTACATGAAACATTTAAAGCTGTAAATAAAACAAAAACAGCGACATTTATTTGTGTGCCGCTAAATGTATGTAAACTTCTGGGAGACAAAAAATTCCTATGTTGCCCGGTCTTCAGAAAACTATCGCACCAGCTTTTTTCAGTGTGAATGAAATACAAATTTAAAAATTTTACGTGGCCATCTTGTAACACAGCGAAGATAAATCTTAATATTTTCTAGAAACAATTAGAGGACATATTGTTTTCCTTTGTTCGGCTGATTTATTGTAGGGCTAGTTCATATCTAGTAAAGGTTGTTCATGATCAAGAAAGGACTTTTAAAATCAACCTTTGAAAAAAG
>NQII01002435.1:3481-15410 GCA_002778355.1 Clitarchus hookeri | reverse complement strand
CGAGCATATTTCAACGGGCACACTGACTTGGTTTCCACCCAGTGAAGTTAGTAGCGGAGGAAGGAAAATAGTTCCGTATTTTAACGTGGAATTGAAAGTTTTTGGTAAGTATTTGTGAATAGCGAAATGTTTTATTTTGGTTTCTGTATTTCCAATGCATAAAGGCGCAAGAATTAGCAAATTTTTAAAATAAATTTTCTTATAATTTTACAGTTTCGTCGGACCGACGTTCAAAAAAGTGATCCGGCCAAATGCAATTTTAATTTTACATATGGTGGAAGAAAACACAATGTGCATGAAAGTACATCTTTAGCAAGGCTTTCAAAACTGCTCCGTTTACCGTGAACAACATATACAATTTATTTATCTTGCTGTTTTTTTTTTAACCACAGCTTATATCAAAGCGTATGTCTGTTTGTATGTTGACGCTGTTTTTTTTTTTTCGTTTAATATAAACCCAACATTTAATCACACTGATGTTTCATCCCGTGTGGTATGATAGCTCAGCTGGTTGGAGCATCGTGTTTATAATGCGGATATAGTGGGTTAAATCCCCTCACGGGCCATTAACTTCCCTTTATTTTTTATTTTTTTTTGCTGTACAAATTTTTGTAGTCCACGGATTGCGTAGAAGCGACACTTTCAAAACAGTTCCCTCATCATAATAAGGTCCTGTTTGTTTGTAGTTCTGCAGTATAACGATACAAACGAGAAATCTTCATCACTGTCACTGGTATATCAAACCAGTCTTGAAAATTGCACCATTACCAGCCTACTTTGTTAAGGAAAGGTAGACATACGAACTCACTTTCGTGTCCACGTGTCTGTCCGTTTCTATACATATACATGCGTGATAGTATCTGTACACCGAGAAAAAATCACGCCATTTGATTGAAAATTATAAAAGTCGGGTATCATATCCATCCACATGCTGTTAGTAGCGAGTTCGGTGAAATTCGCAGATCTCTATATATGAAGTTGCGATTTATTTCACCCAAGCAGATTTTAACGTTAGCTACGCAACTAACTTACAGGAACCCCGTTTATGTTACGGGTGGTGTTTAATATTTAATGAAATATGTAGATCGGCTAGCTGTATGTAGGTTTGTCTTACAGAGAAATTGTAAGCAGAACTGTAATTATTTTGTCAAGTAAACTTGGAGCAACGAAATAAAATAAAAATTACTCACGGTATTTATACTCTTCAAGTTAGGAATGGTTACAGCACATAAATTTAACAGAATCTTTGAATTACAAATATTAATGACTTTGTTTTCTTATCAGAAACATTCTTTTAAAAAACCTGAATTTTCGAAAACAGCCCACCGTCGCCACTAAAGCAGTTCCAAAGTTATCGCCCACTGGAAGCAGCATTGCCACGTCGCTCTTCGTCGAGAAGGCTGTGGTGACATCGGCGTGGATGACAGTCGCTCTGCTGGTGACTAAGGAGTCAGGTGATGGAGACGTCACTCGCATCGTGTGGCGTCACAGGCCTCTCCAGGTTAGCCTGCACACTCCTCTGAAGGATCAACCTCCCGCGAACAGGAACAGTGCATGCCAACACAAGATGACAGGTGTAGACTGGAATGAGAACGGAGCCGAGGCACGGCGACATCTGCCGCAGGTGGCGGAACTCGACGCAGACGAACCACCTGCATAAGAAAACCCGTTAAGTGTTTCTGTGCTGTGCCGAACTGGCTCGCAGCCTCTTCCTCTCCGTAGAGTGGAACCATCTTGATTAATAATGCATTCCTCTAAGTACATAGCTTCCATCCGAAGGGCCATGGCGTGGGGATGCGTCCTTCATTCATATAAGTGGGATGTAATTGTCACAGCAAGGGCAGACAGTCAATGCTAAAGAACAAGAGAGTCAATAATTAAAACAGTTAATAAACTCAACAGTGTTTCACACATGTTGATGCCCCCTCCAAACATTCGCTGTACATCTGATCAGGAACTTTTTCTATCAGAACTTAAGAAGTGGATAGTAGCAGTCCAGTCATCTCACACGTATGGCTGTCCATCACATGTAACAATTTAAAATATTGTAAAACAAAGCACTTAAATTAATGTTCTTTCCGACCAAGTGCCAAAGTCCATGCATCACCATCCACTTTTACAACGAGTTATTTTATGGGAACAAATAGCAGACGCATCATCAATAAATGTGGTCCATTCGCTCGTCAGAATTAACGTAGAAAATCTTCAGGCGAATTTTTATCTAAGTAGACAGAACTTGCGGTACTCCTGCAACCGCATTCGCTGTTTTCACAGCGGGACGCTCGCTTTATGAAAATCCTCTTCAATCCAAGTTGCTCACTATTTATCTACACATAAATAAAGTTTTTGTCTCGGCATTCACTAAGTTATTACATGATTATCACGAGAATTTTCAATGCCTTATATTATCACACAATAAAACTGTGCTTCATCAATAAATTAAGTTCCATATTGTGTTCGTCAACGGATATTACTTTTCAGTTTCAGAGAAACTACACTCGACCAGAGTAATATTTTTATTTAAACAATTGGAGAATGAAATATTCTTGCCATTCGCTAGGTATAAAAAAAGTTGACAATTTTTTTGGTTTCAGCGAAGCACATTTTGCACTTTGATACCATACATATTTCACATAGCGACAATTTTTCCCTGCAGCTTGATCAAAGTCAGAGACTCGTTTTTTCCACGCAAATAGCTATTTCTGAAGGCCGAGCAGGTTCCAGAGGTGGGCAAATTGTCAACAGTTTTACTGCGTAGCCACATCAGGTCTACGCTTATCACTCTTTTTCCCATAGTGCAGCAAAATTTACTTCCAAATATACGGCTCTTCCAGTCGAACATTAGCTCTCCAGGAGAGATAAAGTTGCTCTAAATATTTCATGGAGCGAAAATAAACGAAAAACATCAGCCTTAGTAAATTAATATATTTACTATCACAGACTAATTTAATGTACAGACATTCCACCAGCTCCGCAGATTCTGTACTGTTTCATACATTGTGCGGTTTGCGGGAAGTTTTCGTCACTGTCTACTGCAGTTCTGGCTCCATAATTTTGTGGTATCTACGCAGATGCATAACGTTGAATCTTCCGATAACTTTGACGCTGTCCTTATCATGAAGTTCGATGCAATAATGATGAACTATGTGACAGAAGGACCTTGGTATAATGGCATTAATTTTTTAGTAATAAATTGTGCTGTATCACTAACCCCTTGAGTGAGTACCTGACAACTTCCCTTGGCTATAAGATGTGTATGTTCTTCGCTTTTCTTCTGGTGCCCGCAGCCTTACGTTAGTTTCTGCTTCACCAGATTTCTGATCTCTTCTAAGGTGTCTTCTCCCTCCGTATTCGTTTCTGCAGCTGGTATGTGTTCATTTTTAGGGCGTTCTGGTAAGGATCCAATGGGACGTCTCGAAAATATGCCATATAAGGTTTCCGTAGGCGTTTCACCCGTGGATGAATGTATTACATTTCTGTGTAGGTGAACGATAGTTGGCAGGTAGCCATGCCAGCTTTGGTGTTTCTGGTGACACGATATCCGAAGCATGCGACCAAGCTCTCTCACGAACCTCTCACTATGGTTTGACTTTGGATGCCGTACTGAAATAGTAGTAGGTTGGGTTTTGACCTTGGTTACACCATTATCCCATACAGAAGATGTAAACTGAGTTCCTTCATCAGTCAGTATCGCCGTGGGTTTCCCTGCGTCCTCTAAGAATTTCTTGCATTTATCCCACAAGGGAAACTGTTCCGACATGCAGTTTATCTCTGTTCTACTGTCTAAAATAGCAGTGCGTAGAACACTGAACTAACACCACTAACTCAGGGCAAAGAGGTTCGTAGAAGCTACTTTTTGCTTCAGTGCCATATTTCAATAAAAATTCGCGTTCCTTTTCTCTTAAAGCTATGATACAATCTCGATAATGATTGACTGGCTGGCATTCGTCTGGCACCCAACACCCTTCACGGGTAAATGTTAGAGTGCCTCCTACATTAATTCCATATAATTGGACTCTTTTCTCTTATGTCGCAGTGAATATTCGCTGTGGTGTCGCGAAGTCGAAGGTGGATGTTCATCACGACGGAGCATCTAGGTTGAATTGTGCCTCTCCGTCCTGATTAGGGGTCGATCATTCACATTCTCACCGCCTCCTACTGCAGGGACTTCCTGGTGAGATACTCTCTGGCTGATCATTCCGACGCTCGTGTCTTTAATCTTGTTTCCGTTCAGGTGTACGATCGTTATCATATTGCTGTTTATTGTGATACCGCTTGGGAGACTGTTGATCAGATGAGTGATCAGATTTAACATGCTTATCTCTGTGCTTGAGGTTTTGTCCGTTATGCCGGGGTCATCTTCTCTTATAATCCTATTTGAGACGAGCATCATGATGCAAATCTTCAGTATTTGGATCACCAATTGACTGTATGTGTGTTTTGGTGCTTAGGCAATTCATTAGACGGATAGTGTGTGTTCAGCATGTCTACTCGGTACTGATTTTGTACGCTTGGAGGACTAGTGTTTCCATGCGCAGCTGTGCCGTCGCTTGTCTTTAGCATACTTTCCAACCAAGCACACCGCACTATCATCTCCCGGAAATCCTGTATCGAGGAGAAGGAACGTCCTGACCAATGAAGTTGGTATCGAAAAGGCAACTGTGTCAACACCATGCTTATGAACTCTTCGTCCGACATCGTTGGGGTTAAATACCTAGTTATATTATATAATAACCTAATGTGTTCTTCTAAATAATTATTTTTGCTAGGAGTACATTTTTTTCACAATGCAACTGAGCACGAAGAAGACCTTGGCCTTTTTTATTCCAAAATTTCTGATCAAATCATGTTTTGAACTACTAATAATTGTTTATTTTGTATAGTTGTTACTCCCACCAGTGATATGCACTATCCTTGAGGGCCAGATACAACTATATCTAAGACAGCTCATAAATTTTCAAATACTGAAATTATCTTTGTTNTACTATATCTAAGACAGCTCATAAATTTTCAAATACTGAAATTATCTTTGTTGTTCCAAGCAATACAATCTGATATCATAATGCAAGAATAACTTATTTATTGAAATTATTTATTTTGCTTGCAAAATCTCTGTGGCCCCACATTGGGCGCAACATTTTTACCTCTCAGTAACGTTAGCTACACAAACTAACGTACAGGAGCCCCATTTTTATTACGGATAGTGTTTAATATTTAATTAAATGTGTAGATTGGATAGTTGTAGGTAGGTTTGTCTTGCATAGAAATTGTTAGCAGAATTGTAACTATTTGGTCAATAAAACTTGGAGCAATGAAATAAAATACTCACAGTATTTATATTATTTAATGTTGGAATGGTTACATAACATAAATTTAACAGAATATTTCAATTGCCAATATTAATTACTTGTTTTCTTATCAGAAACATTCTTATAAAAAACTTGAATTTTGGAGCCTTCNATTTCAATTGCCAATATTAATTACTTGTTTTCTTATCAGAAACATTCTTATAAAAAACTTGAATTTTGGAGCCTTCCACCATAGCCATTAAACAGTTACAAAGATATCACCCACAGGAAGCAGCACTGTCATGTCGCTTTGTGTCGAGAAGGCTGTGGCGCCATCGGCGAGGAAGACAGTCGCTCTGCAGGTGACTGAGGAGTCGGGTGACGGAGACGGCACTCGCATCGTGTGACGTCACAAAACATCGTTTCTCCCTAATATAGGCTATATTGTACTCTGTTTATATTTTGGACATTGCAGCGTACATTTGAAGACTGGAAATATTCGGAATTAGGGTAAATTGCCAGACGGCACATTTTTATTCATAACAATAAAACAGTTCTGAATTAAAAGTAGTGTTTACTCGATACGGAAACGAGATTGGGTTGCTGACAGTTATTACACGCAACGAGGTTATTTCTAAACTAACCGCGGTACCGCGCGCGCCTGGACAACAATATACCACATTAATGTAAGTATTATTTGTCCAAAAATTTATTTCAGCGCAAAGCGATGGGTGGTTTCAATTAAAAAACATTTATTTTCGCCTTGTAGCTGAAGTTGCCAAGCAAAAAGGTAAAACTTGATTTTTGTCCAACTGTATTTTTGGGATTTCTACTTCAATGGCAAAATATTTTTGGTTCCCCATTTAAATTAAAACCACGACCGTACACGGTCCACTAAATATTGATCCCAGAATAATTGCAAAATCCTATATAATTTACAAAAGTNTAAAACCACGACCGTACACGGTCCACTAAATATTGATCCCAGAATAATTGCAAAATCCTATATAATTTACAAAAGTAGCATGAAAATCTCCTCAGTTGTACAGCGAAAGACTACTACATAACAAAACTTGAATATTCAATTNTTTACAAAAGTAGCATGAAAATCTCCTCAGTTGTACAGCGAAAGACTACTACATAACAAAACTTGAATATTCAATTCACATGGTAAATTACAATATTAAAATAATACAATAATATTAAAATAAAAAACCATGTAGGGTAAATAACAAACAAGNTGCATGAAAATCTCCTCAGTTGTACAGCGAAAGACTACTACATAACAAAACTTGAATATTCAATTTACATGGTAAATTACAATATTAAAATAATACAATAATATTAAAATAAAAAACCATGTAGGGTAAATAACAAACAAGNTACATGGTAAATTACAATATTAAAATAATACAATAATATTAAAATAAAAAACCATGTAGGGTAAATAACAAACAAGTCCCTCTACGCTTCTCCTCACAAAATTGAGAAGGTGACTTATATCTCTTCAACGTCCAGTTCCGGAAGTTTCTCCGTCGCTGACGAAGTGTAGACAGCGCCCCAAGGTGACGTCACGTGCTGCACGGACGCCTCCAGACGGCCTTGAAGACACTGCGGAAGGAGGGGTGAATGCCCTTACACAATAGAAAACTTTAGTATTTGACTTTATACTTCCGTTCCTTTGGCAAAAATACCAATACACAATGTAAAGTCAAGTTAACACAATTGAAAATCGGTTCTGTGAACTTTGTAAAAGTGTTAATCTTGTTATGTAAATTATTGTCATATTATCCAGGACTGCATTTTACGTATCTTTTTTAAAAGTAGACTTAAAATTTATATTAAAAGTTTATTTAAATAAAAACTCATCAATTCATATATTGCCTTTTCACATTATATTCTGTTCCCATTTATTTAATTTGGATGAACTTGGTTTAATATACCGAGATGAAAATAGCCCTACACTTAAAAAATGCTTATTCCACATAGCCTCTGTTAGAATCTCGGCAAAATGGATGCTGACTTTGACTTTACAACTTTTCAAAGTCGTAAAGTCAAGAATGCCTGACTTTACCATTGACAGTTGTTCCTTTATGTCAAGTTCCATAAAAAACATATCAGAAAGCAAACGAAAAGTCACATCGTTAAGTCAAATGTTAAAGTTTTCAATTGTATAAGGGCCTTGAACGACCCGACGAGGTAGCCGAGCAAGTCGAAAGGCGCTCAGTATGCCTCAAACCTGCCAGTAGCGGCGCGAGAGAGTCCGACGGGGCACGCGCTTCCAGGTAAAATGCCTCTTCCTTAAGAGCAGCAATTTATCCACGTGGGTCTCGTAGAAACAGCACATTAAGGTTTATAATGGCAGGTGCTCGTGGTAGATGTCACGCCGTCACAATCTACATAGTAAAGACTATTATAACCTTGCATTGTCGTTAACATAGTTAAGCAGACGTCTTTGTGCTAATGTCGGTTACACTGTAAAAAAAATGTTGTGGTCTGGAAAACAACCGTGAGCAGTAAATAAGAAAGAAGTAACAAATCTTTCAGATTTATATTCACCAAAACGTCTCCATTACTTGAATTCCCCCGTCTCCTCCACCCATCCCCCTCAAATGTCATTAGCATAATGCCCTTCACTATAAGCCCACTATTGTTGATTGTGTTGTGAACAGTGTTTATAGTGACTAAAATTATGTCAGGTGATAACGTGAGCCAGAATATAAAGTCGCCTCTTGGTAAGAATTGAGATTAATGATTTGGAGAATCACTGCATTTCAGAATGATATTAAAAGTTTTTAGGAGGACTGTATTTTCTCAGTTGCAGTTTCGTAACTGCAGAACATATTGGTTAATGAATATTTGCGTCGGGATAACAGATACGTGCTGCACGCTACAAAATGCGGTAGAACAACTTTAATATATCTTATTTCTAAAAATTCGTAATTTCATTTTTAGGCTTTATGTAGCTAACATTTGGAAGCAAAGAGTTCAATGTGATTTTTAAAGAATTCTTCGAAAAAACTTTTTTTTCTATTTTTAACTTATTAAGAGCGATATTTTGAAAAATTCCGACATTTTTAGTTGTTTGTGTAGCCAACCAAGTAAAGGACACAATGATATCTTACTGAACTGTTGAGCTATTAAAAAGTCCTCTAAAATGATTTTTACCCCTGTACATCCTCTTAAGAGTGGAAATTCAAAATACATTAAAACTGATTTTTAGATATTTTCTTTGCCAACTTTATAAGCCAAGAGCATAACGGCACCTCATTAGGTTAATTAGCTACTGAAGATTATTCGAAAACATACTTTATCCTTTTCTCCCTCTTGGGATTTCAGAAAATCATATAAAGGTGTTTTAGGCATTTATATAAGTAACTTTTAAAAGCAAAGATCAAAACGGTATCATGTGTAATTAAAGTGCTAATGAAGACTATTCGAAAACCAATTATTCCCTTTTCATTCTGTTAAAAGCTGCTTTTCATGAAGATATCTATTTGGGTTAATTAACAATTGATGAGTCCTCAAAAACTCATTTTATTTTTTTCGTATTTTTTAGAGGTCTAATTTCGAAAAATCCTTTTGTAGTGGGTGCTCACGTCCCAAGAGGAAGCCAGCGCTAAATTGTAATGGTTTTGCACCCAATGGTTTGGGCTGGGCGTTTATGAGTCAGTCGGTCCGTCGGGAAATTTCAGTTTTATACATAGATATTACTGTGCGATATGTGGGGTGGTTTTTTTTCTATTTTGCCCGAAGTTATAAATGTTTTAACTTAACTGTGTATCAGGTTCCTGGTATTACATTTTTATTTGCAGATTGGGTGTATTTTGATTACTGACACAATAAACTTTTAAGCGAAAATCGTTGCAGTGCTACAAATTTTACCTCAAACACAGTTAAGAATAATGTCCATTTGTGTCTGCGTAAACTGAAACTTAATCATTAGCTGTAACTAAAGTGTTAGAANTCAATCATTATCTGTAACTAAAGTGTTAGAAAAAATCAGTCACGTAAAACTGATTATCCTCCACGAAGCCCAAAGCGCCAATCCATACAAGAGTGTCTTCAGAACTGTGTGGGCAATGTAAAGCCTGAAACAAAATAAAAAAAATAACTATAAGTTTGTAAGTGAAAACAAACACGCTTGTACAAATCCTTCACTTGTGAAATGCATTTATTGGATCACCTGTACACAAATAACTCTCGGATATCAAATGTTCGTAGTTTAATCTTGAGTTGGTTTTGACTACATAATTATGTTTGTGGTAGAAAGTTAGCTCTTCCAATANTTAATCATTAGCTGTAACTAAAGTGTTAGAAAAAATCAGTCACGTAAAACTGATTATCCTCCACGAAGCCCAAAGCGCCAATCCATACAAGAGTGTCTTCAGAACTGTGTGGGCAATGTAAAGCCTGAAACAAAATAAAAAAAATAAGTTTGTCAGTGAAAACAAACACGCTTGTACAAATCCTTCACTTGTGAAATGATTTATTGGATCACCTGTACACAAATAACTCTCGGATATTAAATGTTCGTAGTTTAATCTTGAGTTGGTTTTGACTACATAATTATGTTTGTGGTAGAAAGTTAGCTCTTCCAATATAAACGATTATGCATGTTTTCAGGGAAGTTGGCATTACTCAACTTCCTAAGAGGGCTAATTTTTCATCATATATTTACAAAGGTGTGTGCAAACGACGCAAAAGCCGAAATTATCACTTACAATGTACTTATCATTGTCTAGTTATGTTCATTAGATGTTAAACAATTTTACTTTTTTTTTATTAGAACCATGACGAGAGTGTGATTCCCCCCTCTTCTTGGCAAACCCACGCAACCCCGCTCAGACAATTACCACATGCGTGCAGAAATCCTTTTATGTGGAATCCGACCTTAAAATTTGATGTGCTAATTTAGTTCTGGGTAACAGGAAACCAAAATTCGTAGTTTGGACGGCCACAAACGTGCCGCCAAAATTCTTTCTTAAATAATATATATCGAAAGCTAAAAAAAATACACTTCATAGTGCGTGAAAGAGGGGTACCGTAAACTGACTCAGCTTTGCCCCAAACATTTTTGACTTTTAGAAAGAAAGCATTGTGAATTTTCAATGAATTATCAAATCACTTAGCTATTACATTAAACGTTATCTATTAACCGTTGGCTTGGCACCATACCGATGTAACTGATAACTGATATTGAACAACACATTTATTTTGAATGAATTTTTGTAAAATTGGAGCAAAGTAACCCATAGAGGTGGGTTACTTTGCTGCAGTTCGTAAATCCATGCAAAAGTTATAGGAAAATCTCCTGGAGCAAAGTCAGTCCTCTAGCATTGTATATGTACACTATGGATGTCTACCGAATATTTACAAAACCTAGATACTTGTTTTTAGGCCATGTGGTGCCATCTATGTTGTCACGGTAGAAGAAATAGACAGTGCAGTGCCTGACCTTGTCAGGTCCCGTTCCTGTACGACTAGGGATCTCAAGTGCCACGACGTACGGTGCTCACTGTATGTATCATGTCTGGAAATATACGTCCGTTTAAATGCCTCGCACAGCCACTGAGATGTGAGTGGAGTAAACTATCTGCATCGTTCAAGATGTCGCTACAGAATACCAGTCAATGAATCTTCCGTTATTAGTGACAGTCAAGTTAATGAGGGAAAATTATATTAAATACAAGAAAACCAAGGAAGTTCTTTCGTTTTATGGCGTCAAAAACAAAAAGGTAGACGACAAAAGTCAAAATACCGTTAGTCCTCAAAGTAATCCCAATCGGCACCCAGCACATTTTACAACGTGCCTATGCTTCTGGAGGTAAGAATCTGGAAGCAATGCCAACGTGCCTATGCTTCTGCTGGTAAGAATCTGGAAGCAATACCAGGCATTGCGTTCCCTCTCATCATTATTCTGAAAGGCTTCAAGTATTAGGCGAATTGATGCGTCTGCAGACAAGCCCGCCTTAAGGCTGTTGCCTAGTTTTAAAGCAGTAATAATTTGGTATAAAGAAATACATGTTAATGAAGTTGAATTTTTGGCATTCCAGTTAAAGATAGACGTATACTACCAAGGACATTTTGAGCATAGAAATACGCGCTTAATTGTTATCGAAGCCTTCTTTTTTTTTTTATGGAAAAACCAGAAAACTTAATAATTAAATAAAAAATTACTAAAAAACGAATTGTTGTATTTACCTCAATACAGAGCTTTAAAGCATCCCTTATCACACTTAGGTTTTTGTTTCAAGTTTATGTACTTTAAATTGGCTTCAAAAAACCTAATTTCATTAACATGGTTTTCCCTGTACCAAATTCCCACTGATTCGCTGCTACCGGCTGGCAGCTGCTAAATTTTAATATGAAATCCCATATTAAGGAAATTTTGCCTCACTGCGTTAATAATAAAGATATGCGTTTCAAACAAAATGTATTCTTCACTAATTTTTCAGGAGAAGTTCCCTGCAGCGGAGATGTTTCCACAACATGTATGGATTGTATGCAACAAATTTTTAAAATTTAAGCTTCTCAGATAAGTACGTACTGCCTAACTATATTTAAAATATACGCTCGTGGGGATCTTCTCCTGAAAAATTCGCTAAGAACACATTTTGTTTGAAACGCCTATCTTTAAA
>NQII01002434.1:340420-360380 GCA_002778355.1 Clitarchus hookeri | reverse complement strand
GCGTCCTGGCGACGTCCTGCCCCCCCCCTCCACCTTATCGTCGTCTATCCTTGCCCAGGAACCGGCGACCGCGACGTAATTTGGCATGCAGGCGGCCGGCGTCCTCCGCAGTCGACGCCCAATTAAGCCCCATTCAACTGCGCGGACGTAGAGGAAAGAGGCCCCGCCTTGGTCTCCCCCCTTCAGCTGGTGCACGTGGACAGACAGTTCCCCCCTTGCCCCCTGTACAAACACGTGGCATTATTCCTCCCCTGGGCATTGTTGGCCCTGCCTGCTGCTGTTGTGTTCGAGCCTTGCCCATGGAGGGCTGGCTCGCGTGAACTGACGTGTTGATTGCAGAGCACGGCCAATANGCTGTTGTGTTCGAGCCTTGCCCATGGAGGGCTGGCTCGCGTGAACTGACGTGTTGATTGCAGAGCACGGCCAATACCTCTTTCAACAAGACCTCTGAAACGCCTGTCACACTAGTCGCCTAAGTTGACGTCATCGCCAGCTCGCATCGTTACTAATTGCTGACCGTAAGGCTATATTTCACGGTGGTTTTTAATTCCACTTTATGAAAGAGATTTGTACAAGGACCACATAAATGTAAATATGTGTAGTCAAATTATCATAGTTTTCCAAATATAGCTATGAAAATTGGAAAATTTTGGAATTTAGGAGTCCAAGTGTCTATGTTCCTAATTAACTTTGACAACTAAATCTCATGTCATGTGATCTACACCATATACACATGTTGATTAAGTATCAAAGATATTTAACAGTCGACACTCGGGTACTGGTATCGCGAATCTCTTTTTAAATGGGTATTACTGATTTTTTTAACACGTTTTTTTTCGTCCAAGAAAAATTAATAAATGTCAAAATTATTTTCTCTCATTTAAAGAAATAAAAAAATCTCTTGTAATATTGTTATAAGGGGGATACCTAGTAAACTATGTTAAAGACCTCAAAGTCGTACACGACCGCAGAGATTCACAGTAACGGCGATGAAAAAAAAAGCACAAAAAGAACTTCTCGTGTGGTCTGTTTCCTCGAGAATTTTAAGCTGCGGCTGTAGGCTTTTAATCCAGAAATGTGTCCAGAAAATACACTGTATTGTTGTTACAATTAAAAACACTGTTTTACAGAAGAATAAATATGTCAGAAAAGTGGGTTATCTCCGGCGATTATTTCCTGAATTTAAAATTTTCCAAAGACCACATTTATGTTCCAGTAACAAAATTATTGGATCTGCAACAAATTATAAATTGTTATTAGTCCCCTTAAAAAGTGATTATAATTTAAATATTATACAGTTTATTTTAAAATTAGAATGGGCACAACTGCTTACCATGATACCCATATGAAAACAAGCGGGGCCCCGTAAATGAAACATATCCGCTACAAACGTTAATCATATTCTCCAAGTTTATAGAAGCCAAACGTGACAGATCAAGAAGGGGCAATTGTACATAACCCTTTCCACTATACTTTGTGATCAAATATTTAACCATACTGGTGTATTTCTGTTGACATCTTTCTGACAGCGCGGCGTATATATTTATATAGTATTTTGGCAGTAAGCTGAGCTATTTTGAAAGCCCTACTGAAGATCTACTTGCGTTGAGGTTATTTATTCTTCCACCGGATGTACATTCAACCTTTCCATGGACCTTATCACTTTATTTATGCCTCAGTAAAGCGTAATACTGAAATTGTTTTAAAAGTAAATATGGTTCAAATGTGCTAATTCTTTCACGCATTTGCATAAAAAAAAACTAAATAAATAATTGTTGTGTTCAGAAATGTCTACCGAACACTTTTAAGAGAATACGTTAAGATAATGGAATTACAATCACTCCTTCGTTGCCAACTTGACGACGCACATGCCAGTCAGTGTGTCCCTTAAATTATATGCACGTAGGGACAGTGACATTTTTCGAAGGTTGATTTCAAGAGTGTTTAATTAACTGTGAATAGCTTTGCAGCTCAATATATCACGAAAAATTAATGCGTTGGCTTGGGAAAATAGTTGCCCACAAAGCAGGCAAAAAACAGTATTTAGAATAGCTCTTTCCTAGTTTTTTTTTTCAATGTTGGCTTAATAAAACGTGTGAATTTCACTTGACGTATTTGGAGATAATTTATGTAGATGGCTTCTCAAGGGCGTCCAAAAGTTTAAAAATATTTTCTAAAGTTTTTAAATACTACATCTTTTTTCACGTTGTGATATAACATTTTCTGAAATGTAAAGTATTTTTCTAATATTTATAAAACAAACTATAAGAATTTTAAATTTATATCTAGGTAAAATAAAGTTTTAACAATGTCAATATGCTAGCAGACCGATAGAAAGAAATAGTTCATGTTATGGAAATATCATGATAAATATTTCTTTGGGATTTGATATGCGATAAAAGCGTCTTTCAATTTTAACTTTTGAGACTAAATTGAAATCAAAATAGCTAGAATTAAGATTCTTAACACAGGTGAACCAACTGTTACATTCCAAAGAATGCTATTCTTGTAAACTCTATAAGGAATTCAACTGAAACCAAACTTTTTGAATATCGAACGAGTCGTTAAAATGTTAATATCTACTCTCAAAAGCAAAACGAATATTATTTTAATAATGATTTATTATTTAAATTGTGTAACAATCGATACTGTGTCACAAGACCATAAAATATGCTCAAAGTCTAGAAAACAATTTTGGCCCTTGAGCAGACAGACATGCGGGAAGTTTTTAAATTCTGCATGGTTTTCTTGCAGAATTTTCGGTAATAATTGAAATCCATTGCAACTTACATACGATTAAACAAATATTGCGGAAACGTTAAGAATAGTGCTACTCCGACGTAACACAGGTAACTTAAATGTTCAATGTTCACTGCTTTTCTTGCAATAAAAATAGTTTAAAGTTCTGTATATATAATTAAATGCGTTTTCTTTGGCGCGCTGCAGTTAAGTGCATACCAGGGAACTTTATTTTGGACCTTCGTCTTATAGGAGTGATTATATTGAATACTGTCCAGTTGTGTCCAAATTCAGTTCCGAGATTGTACAAATTTTTTGGCGTTAATTTAATTTATCTTATTCCAAAAAATGTCGAAGGTTCTCGCCTTCTTTGAAGATTATTAAAAACATATTATATAAAATATTTGGAATAAATCGTTCCTGCCTGAACACTTAACCACACATACAAAAATTAGGCCTACTTTAAATTAAAATTATAAACATATTGTATATAAAAATTCTAACATTTAAACCCGGGTTACAGCTATGTGCTTTGTTGCTGACACTTAATGTCAAAAATAAATTTTGTTATTATTGTATAATATTCTTTAATAACGACTAGAAACAAACAACATTTTTTTCAAGTTGTAATCGAAGTCAGTTAAATAAATAAATTCGTAAGCACTACGATTCTAAGAAATTTTTAAGTAATTGGCTCTAACCTTTTCTTCTCTTGGAAACAAAGCAGCAAGAATAGCCCGGTTAAGTGACTGCACCTCGTTGTTTTATTGCATCATTATGTTAGCACAGNGCCTTTTTTTTTTTTTTTTTTACTTCTGCATAAGTATGTGAAATATCTGCTTTGTCTCTTCGATGCAAGAAAATGTATTTTATCGTGTTACATAAGCTATGCAGACGCGAAATAATAACTCATTCCACATTCGATATCAAATGCGCACACGCCAACCCTCCTGATAAGTTTGAGCTGGCAGAGTACTTTATGATATTGC
This sequence comes from Clitarchus hookeri, assembly GCA_002778355.1. Classification (NCBI taxonomy): domain Eukaryota; kingdom Metazoa; phylum Arthropoda; class Insecta; order Phasmatodea; family Phasmatidae; genus Clitarchus; species Clitarchus hookeri. The sequence continues at coordinate 356,652 of NQII01002434.1, read as the reverse complement.
TTCCCTACAACACCCGTAAGTCAATACCTTGGAGATCTGGCAAAGCGAAGCCTGGGCAACGATATCAACAGCAACGCTACTCGCGGCTTTGTTGTGAACTTTACAAAGCTGCGATTGGGAATATTCCTCATGGTAATTTAACACGAGTGTGTTTCACGTACAGGTCGCGCCAACTGTACGGAAATGCAAATTTTGCTTATATTTTGCAGGGGAAATAATAAACTGAAGTACAGCACTTTTGAGCGTCTCTTGCTTCCGAGCTCTAAATTTTATAATTGGAAATTTTATAACGTTATAAGTAACAATTTCTCATTAACTATGTAGTTAACTAAGTGACATTGAAAGTAGGTTTACAAGGAAATTCAAACGAAAAATCAATGTACTGGAATAAATATTAAATATAATGTTTTGCGAAATGTTACCATACATATAACCAAAGACAAAATTTGTATCACTATACACTATGTCAAAATATGTCGGAATTATATGGAAAGTGATATTGGCCACATAATTTAAGTTATTAGTGTTGTCAATAAAAGGCGAACCGAGTTCAATCCTCGGCCGGGCCACTCCCGGGCTTTGGCAAGGTGGAATCGTGCCGGACGATGCCACTGGTCGGCAGGTTTTCTCGGTGAACTCCCGTTTCTCCACCCTCGCATTCCTTGCATTGATCACCCCATATCACCTCGTTGTTAAGAGCCGCCCAGCTCTCTCAACTCAACTACTGTTTCCGTGGAAACACCGGCATTCATCAATTTATGAAAACAGAGTTAGGAAGCCGATGTTCCGCGGCCACTTTAATCGTAGACTACATATAAAGTAAACTAATTTTCTTAAGCTATTACAAAAAAAAAACACTAATTTCACGTGCTTCAACAACGATGTTTCGTCTGGTTACATTTGTTTATGCAACAAACCCACCCTTTTAATTAAAAATAATGTATTTGTGTAATTAGATTTAATAGCATTTCCTTTCATAACATTGTCGAGAGTAGTATACGAGTCAGTGGCGTGTGGTGAACTGTTGCAAGGTAAGGTGGTGCTTTCTTATGACTGTACATTTTCAGTGCACGCAATGACGACTGTGGAGCATAGAGAACCTGAATGTATTTCGACCATCACAACGAGCAGGCAAGAGACCCATTACACACTCTCTGTGGCGTCACCTGCCAAACTAAGTTTTGGCTGTGGAGGTGTAAACTATTGAGCAGTAGGGTAGAGCACAGAGCTAACGTCGGATTACCTTGCAGCAGTTCACAACACGCCACCGGTACGAGTAAATGTAAACGTCGTGCTAAGCTTAGTCGAAGTAAAGGGCTTTTGACCAACAATAGAAAAATCTCGACTTCGTCCATAATCTGCACAATAATTCCGCGTGCTCTGAAGGGAGCAATTTTATTTATTTAAGATAAACTGCAGGCAGTTCATGAATTCATCTCTGTCTATCCGAGAACACCGCCGGGCGTAGGACGCAACCAAGCCCATTGTGCCCTGGTGAGGCTGGAGTGACGTGGAGAAGGAGCTACAATGAAATACAATTGTGGAGGAAACGGGGGTAACCCGAGAAAACCCATCGGCGAACGGTAAAGTCCGAAATTATTCCCAGGTGCGAAATTCCGGAAATTGAGTGCTGTTCGCCATGATTTGAGTGATTTCGACGATTCACATTGCTATAAGTAAATGTAAACTTTTATCCAATAAAATTTATATTGTAATTTATGAGACTGTTCTAATGTTAAAAATATATGGGGTGGGGTGGGAGTACGCTCAAGCGTTGAATCAGATTGTTTTTTCAGCTGAATACATATCAGTATTTCGTTGGCTGAATTCAATTCTTTTTCTTGAAAAGAATTAAGAGACATTTAAAATAAAAATTATTTTTCTGTCAGCTGCAGTTTGTGGAGCATGGGCTCCTTATATAAGAGTCGTAAAATTTTCGTTGTATCTTTGATTATGTGAAGAAAGTACGGTGAAACGTACAATAAAGCGTTCTTAGTGCTGACGTGATACGGACTGTATAGCTTTTCTGTACAATGCACGTATATGAAGTCCGTCTTTTTAATAAATGCACGGTTGGTTTCTACTTGTTATAATCCTAATTTCATATTACAGTTATCTACGTGCCTTCATTGAATTTAAACAATAGCATGTAGAAATAACGAGTTTGAACGACATTTACTGTACGCATTTTGCGGTAAGTGCTAGAACGCATTCCTTCATGTTAAAACGTCTGATAATGTCTCTCGTTTAAGTCCTTCTTTTGCAAACTAAGTTGTATCCCCCAAAACACTTCATTTCGTTTATTTAAACGAGCAATGTACAATATTTACCTAATAACATGAGTTGTTCAAACCAATTTCTTTTGCACAAATATTAAATTGATTTATTACATTATTTAAATTCCAGTAACTTAGATATATTAAGATTAATGTAAACATATCTCTCGTTAAATATTTGTCTCCAGTATCACGTACAGAATCACTAAGCAGTTGGGTTTATGATACTATTTTAAATATCAGAGTGCATGGATTTAGCCACACGAAAAACAGAAATTGAAATTACTTATTTACCATATTACTTGTAAAATAGTAAATTTATTGTCAATTTTCCACGGTGGTGTAGTATTTAGACTACTCGCCTCCCACCTAGTCTAACCTGGTTTGATTCCCAGCGGAGTCGCTCCCGAATTTTCGCATGTGGGAATCGTGCCGGAAGATGCCCCTGCTCAGCGGGTTTTCTCGGGGATCTCCCGTTTCCCCACCCTTTCATTTCGGTGCTACTCCATACTCACCTCTCTTCACCCTCAACGGCTCTCAAGACCTCAATGTTAAGAGCAGCCCAAATCTCTTCACTTACTTCATAGTTTTATTTCACAAACTTTATAAATCATGTTGTTTTTAATATGGATAAAGGTTTACTAAGTTGTAGGCCAATATTATTGTATTTAAAATAAACGTTTGCAGTTCCGACTAGATGCTCGAAAGGTTTTCTGAAAAATATTATGTACTACGCAGACTAATATAAATTTTTCTGATATCAAAACACGTAAATATGACATTTTACTCTTCGTTTATAATGCCATTTTTCACGCAAGATATTTAATCAAATTAATGCACAGGGATTCTGATTTTAATATAGGCAATAAAATAAGTCTTTATCTGATGGGGATACCTATTGACTGACATTTATTTAAGAAATGTATTTCTACGTTACAATATTGTAAAACGGTACTGTATTTATCATAGAAGCACAAACTGGTGTNAATGTATTTCTACGTTACAATATTGTAAAACGGTACTGTATTTATCATAGAAGCACAAACTGGTGTGGTCGCTTTTAGTCAATATAGTGGTTTTCCGAAAAATCTATCCCTGTTAACAAATTGTATTTACATCCACTATATGCAAGATGCAGATGCGAACCAGTGCAAAACGTTGGCAAACAAACAAAGTTTATGTTGCAACAAGACAAAAGTGGGTATCCACGTGAGCACCCTTGGTAGCACATAGCACATCTGGCCAATGTTCAATTTCTGTCCATAAATTAGCCAACATCACAGGAGGGATCTATGCAATGACTGTGAATATCCGTAGTTGCAGAGTTGCAAGCTCTGGTACTGGAGTTGTGTAGACATTGTCGTTGACATAACCACATAGAAAAAAATATATAATGTGTTTGTGTCAGGAGAGCGTGAGGGCCAAGCTGTCTGGCCATCACGACCGTTCCATCGTCCAGGAAAAGTCGTATCGAGACAGGGACGAAACTACAAACCCCAATGAGGAGGTGCGCCTTCTTGTTGGAAAATGACATCTGGGTGATACTCAAGGAACTGACGGANAACTACAAACCCCAATGAGGAGGTGCGCCTTCTTGTTGGAAAATGACATCTGGGTGATACTCAAGGAACTGACGGAGAGCGAAAAAATGCAACATGTCCGTTGGAAATGTTATGGTGTCCTCAGCGAAAACGAATGATCCGATAATTATGTCATGCAAAAGTACGCACTAAACATTTACCTTTGGGCTGCCTCTGGTACACAATGACACCTCATAAGCGGGTTATGGACCCGTAAAACGCACGTTATGCCGGTTCACTACACCACTGACAAGAAAGATCGCCTCTTCAGAAAAAGCAACACGTTTGATATATCCATTATCGCCCTCAGTACGTGATAACGTGGTGACTGCAACTTCATACCGATTCGTGGCGTCATTGGGCAACAAAGCCTGGGCCATTTGCACTTTGTGTGCACGAAACAATAAACGTATGTGTAAGATTTTATGAAGAGAACTTTCTGGCATTTGTAATTCACGTGACGCCATACGCACTGATTTCTTGGGACTTCGCACGAAAGACTTTCTCACTGCTTCCACCCTTTCAGGTGATGTTAATGGCCGGCCAGTTCTCGGTATGTCAGCAACATATCCTGTGTTCTCGAAAGTGTCATATCTCGACTTAATACTCTTAACATCGGGCCGCATCTTTCCATGCGTTGTTTGAAAGTTCCTCTGCGCTGTTATTGGTTACCGGGTATCGTTGTACCAGATCACACGNGCATCTTTCCATGCGTTGTTTGAAAGTTCCTCTGCGCTGTTATTGGTTACCGGGTATCGTTGTACCAGATCACACGTTGACCTTTTTCTTGATATGCGAACATGTCCCGTTTCCTGGACACTGAAACTGCAACACTACAGCCACGTTACTGAAACCTGCAACAAAAAATACTTCGTTGGTTTTCGAACACTAAGGCACCAGTTTCAATTATCTATCTTGCGCAAAGCGGATATAAGTAAAGTTTTTTGCCANGTTCACAAAACGGTAAATGTTATCATGAATCATATATTTTATAAATATTTTTTTTTTACTACCCCTTAAGTTACTGTGGCAGCTTTGTTTCACTGTTTTCTTCTGAAATCGTGACATGTAATTTAATGTAGATTTATAAGTGCATATATATATATATATATATATATATATATAAACAGGCCAGTATGCAAAGCTTCGTTAAGGGAGGGGTTTAAACTTAATAAGAAAAGAAATAGGTGCATTTGGAAAAACGTGTTTTTAAAAATAATCTGGTAAGTTAAAATGGTTAAATGCATTCTTCAACAATGTACGTTTTGACAAAACAGTCAGTAAGTCTACAGAGTTAAAATGTTCCTTTTCGTAGAGAAAGAATAACTTTGTTAGAATTTAATGAATGCTCATAGTAATCAGTGAGCTCTTACACGTCAAAAATCCAAACACGTGCGTAGTTTCGCTACAAATTTAACAACTCGTTTTCAGTGCAGTAGCGACTGTGTACTTATTGTGGGTGGAAGTTAAAATTACTTTATTCAAAAAAATTTGTACCGTGGTGCGGACACATTACATCTTCATTTCATGCATTATTGAAAATTTTGTATGATACTACGAACATTTAGAACTTTACTGAATGGCAAAGGGTAGGGTTTGATCCTCCAAAACCCCTATACTGCCCTATATATGAAACAACGCAATTTTTGATGCTGATATCTATGGACTGACGGATATGTAGGAATAATATATTTCCACATGCCATTACTACGGAAAGCGACTTTTATAATTATTGTAAATATAAATTGGCGTACTCAATATTATTGAATAATATACATTTCATGGATGGACGGACCTTGCTCTTATTTTTGCGAACGCTGTCATTTCCACTGGTGACGGGTCAAGGATTAGCCTAGAATGCTTCTTCTGGGTCGGGCGAGAACGCCCGTTACACCCGACAAGTTGGTTGGCACAGTTTTCCGATCCATCTTTCACTTATCCTTAACCCCCCTTCCCCCTCCATATCCCCCTCTTCCCCGCAAACCACCAACCACACCCGTCTTAAATCAACTTGTGTAACATGTTGCGGTTCACCACCGCGAAGTGAACTTGAGAGAACATTCATATGGGGACGGGGCCAAGCCTTTTACAGGTGTTTTAATATCCCTTTCGCGGCCGCGGTGGCTCAGTGGTTAGAACGCTCGCTTCCCACCGAGGGAAACCAGTTTCAATTCCCGGCGGGGCGTTCCCGGACTTTCACACACTGAAATCCTGCCGTACAATGCTGCTGGTCAGCGGTTTTTTTTTTTCGTGGTTCTCCCATTTTCTCCCGCCCTAGCATTCCAGCGCTTGGTTATTGTTGTCAAGAACTATACATGTAGTGTATTTTTATTTATTTGATATCCGCAAAATTATAGTGACAGCCCCGTTGTTTGAATCAGATATCATGAAACGTAAATTCATNTCCCGCCCTAGCATTCCAGCGCTTGGTTATTGTTGTCAAGAACTTTACATGTAGTGTATATTTATTTATTTGATATCCGCAAAATTATAGTGACAGCCCCGTTGTTTGAATCAGATATCATGAAACGTAAATTCATGTATATTTGCATACCTGTGGGTGTAGGACCATTATAGGGCGAGAAATAAGTTGTTGTGGCAGTACCGCAAAAATTACCATATAACATTTTTTATATTTTAAGATACACAGAAACAAAATATATCCATTTAAGGGACAATCTAATCTAGTCCTACCATGAAAGTAGCAAAATCAATTTTAAAACATTTCGTAAAACATTAATCGTGAAATATTTAAAAATTGGTTAAAATTATTAATTAAAATTTTAATACTTTTTTTTCTTATGGGGTGCTGCTTTGGAGTGTTGGTGAAGCAATTGCGCTGGATTGTTATTGTGCACAAATTATTAAATATTACATTACTAAAAATTATTAATGTAAAATTACAATGAGTACATTATATTAATGCGATTTTTAAAGAACTATAACAAAATACTTTTTTATAACCAAAGATTACAATGCCACTATCTTATATTTTTTACTTATTACAATAAAATATTAAAAAATATGGAGACCAACTACCGTAAATACAACGTTCAATGTTATTACAAACCAGATATTCCAAAATATTAAACATTGTATTTTCTACAGTTAATCCCAATATTTTAAGCATTTCCCCGCGTTCTTTCATTCCTTAAAATAAATTCTTCTTACATTTTCCGTCAGTGTTTTATACGTTGGATTTCTACTTATGTCNATGATACACAGAAACAAAATATATCCATTTAAGGGACAATCTAATCTAGTCCTACCATGAAAGTAGCAAAATCAATTTTAAAACATTTCGTAAAACATTAATCGTGAAATATTTGAAAATTGGTTAAACTTATTAATTAAAATTCTAATACTTTTTTTTCTTATGGGGTGCTGCTTTGGAGTGTTGGTGAAGCAATTGCGCTGGATTGTCATTGTGCACAAATTATTAAATATTACATTACTAAAAATTATTAATGTAAAATCACAATGAGTACATTATATTAATGCGATTTTTAAAGAACTATAACAAAATACTTTTTTATAACCAAAGATTACAATGCCACTATCTTATATTTTTTACTTATTACAATAAATTATAAAAAAATATTGAGACCATCTACCGTAAATACAACGTTCAATGTTATTACAAACAAGATATTCCAAAATATTAAACATTGTATTTTCTACAGTTAGTCCCAATATTTTAAGCATTTCCCCCCGTTCTTTCATTCCTTAAAATAAATTCTTCTTACATTTTCCGTCAGTGTTTTATACGTTGGATTTCTACTTATGTCAATAATTTTGTATGGAATTTAACAAAAATGCNTCATTTTGTAGGGAATTTAACAAAAATGCATACAGTGAGTGATATGCAGTAACAGAAATTGAATAAGATCCAAATAAAAAAATTATAATTCGGTTTTAACGAAGTGACATGCTTAATAAATATATTTTTTAATTGTGGGACAACTCGCCTACAGCATGATTTATTAAGAAGCGAAGAAACGCGATTTTGGAAACTCTCTCATTTTTGGGTCTTAATGCTGAGCAAGTGGAAGAACTAATATGATTTGAGATTGCAATCGATAATTAGATGAAATGGATATTTAAACGTGTATATTTTATAGGTTGTGCTCTGTAATGTCTACGTATTTAATTGCTTTTTCACTTTCCTTTTTTTATATATATTTATAATTAATTAATTAAGTTTTTTTTTTTTGAAATTTTTTTTTTTTAAAAGTAACCCAAAGTTTTCTTCGTATTACTTGTGTTTACTATGTACTGTGCTTTTTTGGTCGACCGTTCATTTGTTTCCCCTCTACAAAGCTCAGCTATAATATTATATACAACGATTCGTCTTATATTTATTTTTTAATTTTCACGATAATATGTTAACCAATTATTTAAAGCCATATTAAAATTTTTCCTTTTTAAGCAGTTTCTAAAAGATATTCTCTTAATTATCTGTTTTCTTGCCCACAGCCAGCATAACTCTTGAAATTTATTTTCCTAATGTCTGGTCGTATTAGCGTCTTTTATTTACAGTCATAAATATTAGCAAACATTTTTTTATATATTTTTGTTAGCTTTGGTAACTTCTTTGGTTACACACACATTAGACAAATCTCACACACATGAAAGCTCAGCATAATACATTTACCTGTAATCCTTACTTTTGATGATTTCAGCCTGAACTTACGCTTATAGCAAAGAAAAGCTTTACGTGGTTTTCTCGCATTACATATCATTGAAGAATGAGTTAAATTTGGGAAGCATGGTACTATCGAGGACCCAGGTTAAACTAACAGTGCTGATAGCAATGATCATATTACTGGTGGGCTCTGATTAGCCACCAATTAGACAAAATACGAATCGCAGGTGTTCACAGTTGTCGCGACTGCTCGTTGGAAATGTACGAAGATCCGGCCCTTGTAACGGTAAATTCGTCTGCATTGTAGACCTCTTATATCTCTTTACAAGGAGCTGTTGTTAAAGCATTTGTAGGTTTTTCATTTTGTGATAATTTTACTTTATTTATTAGAAATACTTATTTTTATTATGTACCTATAATACGCGATAATACACTTTTTACCAGTGTTCTATATCAAATAAGACTAATTTTAATTATTTGTATGTATATTTCAAATAATCATAGATCCGTTTGCAGAATCGCATTCTATTTGTAAATACCATATCAGCACCTAATCATAAATACGCAATGAAAATTAGGCACTTAGGCCTACCAATAATTTTACTCAATGCTGACTTTTAATTTTCTTGTTGGATTTTTTTTCGCCGCCGAATTCGAGGTTGTGCAATCATCACTAAGCGTCAGTGGTGGTCACGTGATTACAGTTGTATCAATAGACTGCTGAAATATGAAGTTGAGTAAACTTGGTCCGCCATCAGCCATTCGCTTAACCAGAGAGCTTAGTGGCGACGCCATATCCCATGACGTCGGAGCCCAACTGTCATTATCATTACCATTAGCAATGCTCATTGTGCCTGGGCCATACAAATCTGTCTCTCGTCTTTACTATAATGGCACATTTTTAATGCGAAGCTAACGTCTGGTAAGTAAACTAATACAGATTTAACTTGGTGTAATATTTTATATATTTAAAAATTCTGATAGATTTTCAAAGAGGTGCATTAGCTTTATATATGTTAGCGCGGGTGTTAAAGGATAAATGTAGCATTGATTATCATTGGTGTTTCTTAATGGAGTAAGCATCAAAAAGAATAAATTAACTGATTAAACCTAATACATTCTTAAGCTAACAGGAGGGTGGTTGGTACATTTTAATGGAAAAGTTGTTCCAACATGCACTCTAAAAATGTTTTGTGGTTTTACAAGAAAAATCCTTGGAAACCCAGTTGCCAAGAAAATCTTTTTTAAAACTACAAAGAGTTTCTTGTAAAATCTGCAAAAGATTTATTTGAAATATTATAAATGTATTACAACCTACAATATTGAAAAGTTTACATGAAATTATTTTTTTTCTTCTCGAAAAAAATATATTAAATTAAGAACAAAGAATAACTNACTACAAAGAGTTTCTTGTAAAATCTGCAAAAGATTTATTTGAAATATTATAAATGTTGAAATATTGAAAAGTTTACATGAAATTATTTTTTTTCTTCTCGAAAAAAATATATTAAATTAAGAACAAAGAATAAGTAAATAAAAAAAAAGAAATTTTTATTTACGAAAAAAAGTCTTTTTACTTTTTACTAGCACTGGGACTAGAACCAACGCTCCTTGCATTATCAGCCGGCACCCTTAATCCCAAAACCAACTTCAATTAAGAAAAACACATTTGTTTGTAAAATATATATAGCCTTAAGTACCTACAAATAATATGAAGTTATTTGGTTAACAAGTAAAGATACATTTTTTTAATTCTAAGTGTTCTGTTGCTCAATAATCACTGTGGTTTTTCATGCAACGGGATGGAAGTACAAATAAATGTATTTAAGTGGTGACCTTAACTAAATTAATTTACTGTTTTAATACTCGGCTCTGATTGTCTTTCTGTTAGACCCTTCAGCGGTGCAGTTTGGTATACAAAAGTAATTCCTTTACTTTAAATAATTTACAGATTAACCACCGTACGACCATAGGATTTCTTTCGGAATACAAGCCATAAATGCGGTTAAAAATCTCTTGTATAAAATAATTTTTTAATCCTTTATTTGAGTAGTATAAACATATTGCACATGACCAAGAACATGAATATCACCAGTAGTACCAACTAAATTACGAAATATCCTAATTTTATCACCTAACTCCATTTTCATTCTTTTAGTAGAATACAATATGGGAGCCTGAGTAATCTATACAATTGCAGTTTGATTTATAACCCTTTCATGCAGAGAAAAAGTCTTCCAACATAATAAGTCTCGAACATCAATTTAACTGAAATAATTAACAGCAACACAAGGATTGTTATGTGAACGACGATAGAAACACGCCTCCAAAATACCGCAACCAGGATTTGCAGTTATACCTTGAATAGCAAATCTGTACAGTAAAGAAACGAGAACATAACTTTCTTGAGCTTGAGTAACTTGCTTAACAAACCGGAACTGACTGGAACAGACCGGAATTAGTCAACAGTCTTGTAACATTTTTCTTTCACGAGCTGTTATAAAAATAACCAGCAGCAGGCGCAGATTGACAAACGCGTAACAGCAAAACCAAACCATTTTTGTGGTTATTTGAACTGAACTTGCCAGATTTCGATCAACAGCATTACCGATGTGTTACAAAGAGTAAACAAGAACTTGCCAGCATAACTTATGAGCATACTCGTACTTTCCTCTACATAGAAGTAAGTAAATTTGATGAACTTCTTAATATCTTAGATTAACTATTTCGTTGACAACATTGCAATTATAAGTATTACCAGAAACATATGATCCATAACTAGGGACAGTGATATTTTGCGAAAATATTTCGAGATAAGATACGGTCCAAAGCACTGTAGGATCGTCCAGCTTCTTTGATTGGCTAAAAAATGTCCTGGCCCGTGTTAACCGTTTGCGCACGAATCACAAAGGTTCAGTGTCGGAGTTACTTGGTACTGAGTGGTGAGTGGCTTGGTCAAAGACGGACGCGGCACCAGCAGCCAATGGATGTGTATCAACAGCTGAGGTGTGTATATAGTATTGAAGTCTACTGTGTGCTCCGATTTTTACGCGGAAAGTCGCTGGCCCTAACCACAACACAAGAAAAGAATTACCACTTCAGACTAGGACGGAATACAACTTTGAATAGAGCACTTTGATTGCAAACGCTATTCGAAGCTCTTCAACATGGCCAAAACGATCACTTTTAGTGTTGCCGAAGTAATCCTATGTCGCCTGGATTCAACTGAGCTGTATGGAGTATGCCATTACATTACGAAATACGGATATTTTTAAATCACCGGTGAAGTACTACAGCTTCGTCAACAGTGATCAGAGGGTTTTCTGCGAAGTAATATTACGCCAGCGACGCTCAAAGTGAAAATTACTCAAATGAACAGGAAGGACTGTACATTATTCTACGTGGGAAAGAACATTTTATTGGGTCGCTTTCAACTGGGCATGGCGTTGGCAAAAGGCCGTCCAGTAATGAACGTTGAACACAATAATAAGCGTGTCCAGTGCTGTGTGAACCAACAGTATGGCAGCGAATGAAACTAAAGAGAATAACGGAACTGATGTTCATGCAGTCGCGAAAATATGTGATCTACTTCTACCTTGTGTTAATTGTCAGTATACCTGTATTGCACTTGAGTGAATTTCTGCGAAACTGGTATCGGGCTTTGCATTGATCTTTGCTGCAGACTTTCTCACAATATAATAGTAGGGTCGCTGCTTAAGTGGCCTCTCTAATTGTCACGTGTCTCATTTGAAGCAGCTGTGTCTATTCTTATTTGAAAAATTTATGGAATACTAGCAAACCCGGCGAACTCCGTTTCGCCACCAGATGGCTTCGTTTTATGCAACATTTTGTTTGGTGANCATTTTATCTTATTATATTTTGTCTTTCTTCGCTTAAGTTCTGTGAATACACTTGTTGCTGGCTTGCATGTCTCGTCCGGTGGCCGATGTTCGCACGTCGTCCTCTAGGCATTTTGGACTATGGACAGAGTGGTGAATTTAACCTCAAATGCNGTAATACTATGTCGCCTGGATTCAACTGAGCTGTATGGAGTATGCCATTACATTACGAAATACGGATATTTTTAAAACACCGGCGAAGTACTACAGCTTCGTTGACAGTGACCAGAGGGTTTTCTGCGAAGTAATATTACGCCAGCGACACTTAAAGTGAAAATTACTCAAATGAACAGGAAGGACTGTACATTATTCTACGCGGGAAAAAACATTTCATTGGGTCGCTTTCAACTGGGCGTGGCGTTGGTAAAGGACCGTCCAGTAATGAACGTTGAACACAATAATAAGAGAGTCCAGTGTCGTGTGAACCAACAGGATGGCAGCGAATGAAACTAAAGAGAATAACAGAACTGATGGTCATGCAGCCGCGAAAATATGTGATCTACTTCTATCTTGTGTTAATTGTCAGTATACCTGTATTGCACTTCAGTGAATTTCTGCGAAACTGGTATCGGGCTTTGCATTGATCTTTGCTGCAGACTTTCCCACAATATAATAGTAGGGTCGCTGCTTAAATAGCCTCTCTAATTGTCATGTGTCTCATTTGAAGCAGGTGTCTATTCTTATTTGAAAAATTTATGGAATATTTACAATGTAACTTTTTTTAGGACAAAAAAGAAAGTGTGTATTTTGTTACCCATTCATACATTTGGTTATTAACNATTTACAATGTAACTTTTTTTAGGACAAAAAAGAAAGTGTGTATTTTGTTACCCATTCATACATTTGGTTATTAACATGCACGTAGTCACAGTAAAGAAGAACATTCAGTAATCGCTGATAAGAAGCCATCTGTGTACAACATTTTCTAAAGGGCATAAGTTAAGGAGTTTAACAGACTGGACGATGGAAGTAAATTCACAATTTTGCTGAGTATTGTTTATTGATTGAATAGTTATTTTTTCCAAAAATTTATTAATGTCTTCAAACACGAAAAGAATCAAATAACTTTTATATTATCCAAAGAAAATCACCACACAAGTCTGCTGTGAATTTACACGATCCATACGGATTAATTCACCAAACGCAAAAGAAAATTATCTGACGACGTATTATGCGCGAGAGAATATTTTCGAAAGCATAAACTAAAATTACTTACATGTAAAAAGAATCAGATTACAAATTTAATTGGCACGAAAAATTTTTACGAGCATAAATAAACGTTTTTAATTTTGGAGAGGCATTTAGGTATATTTTATATTTTTTATTATATTATTATATTTTAATTTAGGTATACTTTAATATATTTTTTAATTGTTCGTGGCCCATAATAATACACGCACAAAACTAGACGTTTAAAAAGTTGGCCCCATTGCAAATATTTGAATGCCTGAATAAAGTGGTGCATTTAATGTTACAGTTAAAATAATGGGTAAACATCGACGTTACCTCTATTTGTTAAACAGAGTTGTTCAGTTATTCATATTTATTAATTATAAATTATGTTCAACCACCACAAAAACAGTGATTTTTATTCGTTTTAAGGCCTTCTTTATGAATATGAAGCGTTCGTCGTCCTGTGTATGCATTTTACTACAGACCATAGTAAAAACACTTTTACGTACGGTATGTATTCGTAAATATTACCTACAATTCTCAGGTACATTATTCTGACATATTTCACTGCATGTGGAAATGAAGATTGGGAGATTAGAGATGTTCTGGTCAAATAATATTGTACCACCCTCAGTAAGTACTGAAGCTATATCGCATTTTGTACGCGGCAACCCACTTAGTTTTGAATTTTTGGTGTTTTGGAATCTATAAATATTGAATTTATTTTACCTTTAGTTTCTCCGTAATGGTCCGCACACACCTACATTACCGTGTGTGGCGTTGTCACAGACATGCGTTGACAATGAAGTCCGCTAGTCCACGTTTCAGTTACATGTAAATTACCGGTTGTTACGAACTAGCTTTTCAGCTAGCGCGTACTTGAAAGTATTTAGGGACGTAGCTCAATAATGACTCATGATACGGTAGAGCACAAGAGTATAAGATGAGTTTTATTAACATTAGGATTATACAGTTGCTTTTGAAATGGTTATTGATCGGGGGAGCTTTAAATTNTATAAGATGAGTTTTATTAACATTAGGATTATACAGTTGCTTTTGAAATGGTTATTGATCGGGGGAGCTTTAAATTGAATACCAAGATGATTATTCATTACATTTAATTCACGCCATTGTATTTAAACCTAACTGGAAAGTCATCACCTTGTTGTAGCCGGAGTCTGATTCTGCGAGACGGTTAACGACGGCCGGACACACCCATCTTCCTGGTCTGCTTCGCTGGTCGGGTCGCCCCAAGGACTAAAGACGAAAGACGAGTTACGCCGGCCTATATCNGGTAGAGCACAAGAGTATAAGATGAGTTTTATTAACATTAGGATTATACAGTTGCTTTTGAAATGGTTATTGATCGGGGGAGCTTTAAATTTAATACCAAGATGATTATTCATTACATTTAATTCACGCCATTGTATTTAAACCTAACTGGAAAGTTATCACCTTGTTGTAGCCGGAGTCTGATTCTGCGAGACGGTTAACGACGGCCGGACACACCCATCTTCCTGGTCTGCTTCGCTGGTCGGGTCGCCCCAAGGACTAAAGACGAAAGACGACGTTCCAGGTGTTACGCCGGCCTATATGNACGCCGGCCTATATCAAGCGCGTGGTTCTGCGGCCCCGCTCAGTGACCGGTAGAGGGGATTTCTGCAACTGTCTTCTTTCGCAAGGATCGACGACCAAATGGTGGCGTTGCAATCCCACTCGTTTCCAGGTTTAATGTTTGAAGGTGTGATCAGGCAAGCCGTCCAGCTAAGGCCTGATCACACCACAACACGGTGCAGAGGCCGGTGCGACTCGCGCGGTGGAACTCTCATTACGTCACTGGACTAGCAGGTGGAGGGGGAAAAGATGGAGGGAGACATGCGCCGCGCCTGCGCACACGGGTTTAAAGGCTGTTCACGGTAAACTGAGCACTTTGGAAAGCCCTGCCTAAGATCTACTTGTACGCACTTCGCGTATTCTTCTACCATGTGTGAAATTAACAATGCCGTCGGCATCATCACTTTGTTCATACGTCGGTCGAGCAAAAGTGCGAAGTAATGAAAAATAAATAAGTATCTCACATGTATTTTATTACTTACACTTTAATACGTTAAAAACATCAGAATGCAAAAGGGTATTATTTCGGATTTCACTAATGTTCGTCTATAGACTATTCACGGTAAAGTGAGCACTTTTAAAAGCCCTCTCATTTGGAATAATTGTTAATAAACATATTTTATTTTAGCTGGACACGTTAACTTCCAAGTGCGATAGAATATGCACACTGGGTTTATTACTTACGTGGCAATATTTATTTTAAAAGGGTGGTTAAAGGATAAAAAACTACTGAAAGGAAAAAGTAGCAAGGGCCTCGAAAGTGCTCACTTTACCGTAAACAGCCTATAACAAATTTTATTCAACGTTAAAACACGGAACTACTTTCCCTCAGTCGTTGCCAACTCAACTGGGCGCATTCCAGAAAAGAGTGCCCGTTAAAATATATGCTGGTAGGCGCAGTGAAATTTTTCAAAGGTTGATTCCCAAAGTGCCCACTTTACCGCGAACAGCGTATAGGCGCAAGGGAACGTAACAATAAAAATGGCGGTCGGTGGAGGAGGGGAAGACACGCTTAGCGTGGCAAATACGGTATTTCACGATTACT
>NQII01002434.1:291764-332741 GCA_002778355.1 Clitarchus hookeri | reverse complement strand
GCGTCTGGCTGCCGCCGTAAAGGATGACACGGTCGCTTCAAGGTCGATATTAATCTTCGCTTACGCAGGTCGAGGCGAAAAAAGGGTTGGTGGGTAAAAGAGGAAAGGGTGGGGGGAAGGTGGAGAGACAAGCAACAGGCCTTAAATTTTAGGGAACGCCTGTGACGACGAGGATTAATTACTCTGCCGTGTGACGGCCGAGTGGGGAGCCGTGTCCGGAGTCACCTGCTTGGCGCAGCCCGTCTTGCCAACTTTTACAAACACGTCAACCCACAGTCACTTAGATACGGAGCTACTGGAATACGGCGAGAACGAGACGATGAGGGAAATAAAGATTTGTGAGTGCCATTCAACAACACTGTCCAGACAGAAACCAAAATTGAATGGACTCAGATTCTTATTTCATATATCTAAACTATCATATATTTAGTAGCAATTTTTTTTCTTCAACCGCCGATCACCCGTGGCGCAGTCGTTTGGTGGGCCGCCGATTTGGGGAGCGAGAGGTTCTGAGTTCTAAGCCCAGGTAATGCATGGGTGTTGGTATAAGTTAGGTAATAAGTTTGTTTGTAAGCCGTCTCCTGATATACCGCCAGGCAAACACAGCGGGACGTTAACAGGCTCTTTAAAATTTGGTTTTTTTTAACAATAAAAAAATCAAAGTTTTAGTGGCGCAAACCTCTCGCCTCCAACCTAGGCGTAACGGGTTCAATTCCAAGCGGAGTCACTCCCGGTTTTTTCGCGTGAGAGGATTGGTGCCGGATGATGCCACTGGTCGGCGGGTTTTCTTGGGGATCTCCCTTTTCCCCCGCCCCTGCATTCCGGCGCTGCTCCATACTTACCAAATTCCACCCTCATCGACTCTCAAGACCTCGTTGTTAAGAGCCGCCCAAATCTCTTCAATCAATCACTCTACAGCAATGAGAAAAAAAGAGCGTTAAATAAGTGACTGAAAGCCGATGCTGCTAGGAAAACCTGCAGCCAACGGTATAAAGAGCATTCAGCCTTATGTATTCATGATGTCACAGGGCAACTGCGGGCATCATTAACGAAAATATGTACACTGCAGTGAATAAAATGTTACAAAACGGCACTGTTGGTCTGGAAAGGATTTCAAGTTTTGGTTTCTGGAATTGAGGGATGTACCCAAAGGCCAACAAAGACACAGGTTTGACCCAGTCAGAAATTAATCCAGGTTCACAGTGGTAGGAGTCTAAACATTTGGCCATGTTGGCTAATTGGAAATAACTAACACAAAACTAGTGGAAGCTGTTTTCATTCTTAATTTGTTTGGAAGAAACGAATAGCAATCACATGTTAACGATTTTAGACCATGATCTCAGAGGTTGTTATTAATAAAGGCTAGCAAAACTTTGGTTATCGAACATAATTTTTCATTTTCAAGACCTAACTACAAGAATAATTTTAACATCTCGTTGGTAACCACTTCTCCGTAACAAACATTAATTATAATTCTATGAAGTTTTCCGCCATTCTTTGTGCAAACTAGATAAAAATGTTTTTATACTTGACGTATAACAAGTGCGATGTTTAAATTGATATTCTAGGAAGTTAGTGTTTCTTATTTTATACACACTAGAGTATGAATTAGAATTTTAGTAACTCATCTACTTTGGTAATAAATCCACCTTTTTACTCGGAATGGCACATGAACAAAGTGACCAGACACAAGGCAAAGATAATTTTACATATGGCGAAAGGATACAAAATAAGAGGTAAAGACGGTTCTAAACAGGGTTAAGTTAACTGTGAAGAGTGGTCGCTAGACAGTGTAATCAACATCATTACTATAATAATAATTAAAAAAATCAAACTAAATTTACATTGAGGCATCGGTCATCAATCTATTTCCTACAGAAGCAAGGTTACAGATTCGATTCCTATATAACACATGGGTATGTAAGACGTTTTAGACGTTAGTTTATGTAAATTTTGTTCTTAAGTCGAAATAAGTGTTTGATCAATATAAATGACATTAAATTAACGTGGTTTTACAACAAAGCCAGTCTTTTGCAAAGTGTGTTGGAAATGATATCTGATATTTCTATAGACATCGCATGCTAACAGAACAACAACTTGGTATGCTGGCTTCAATCAATGAGAGATTTTGTAAGTCAGCGTTACCTGGAAAATACAGTCATAAATTTTTTTTTTTCAGAAACTGTGTTACAAATTCCAACATACCAACAGTACTATTGATTACAACACTATTTAAGTAATTTTTAATTATTAGTTACTTACTCTCAAAATGTTTGCTTCGTTACAGTATGTGTTACATGTTATACCTCTGAAACAGTTAAACCTAACGGATCCAGAGGTTTTTGCGTTTGCAGTACTTTTGTGACTATGATAAAATAAGTAACAACCTGTTACGTAAGCCATGTTTTCGTATTTCAGCCTGAACATAAAGTTAAATATTAAGTATAATTAAATTTCAATTTTATTTGCTCTCAATTTAAGTACACGTTAAAATACGGAATGTCATCTAACGGCTTTAAAAGTAATATCTGGTTTTCGAAGCGGTGCTGTTATTTTTGAAGATATACATGCCACGTATTTGGAAGCATTAAGGTTTCAACGCAGAAATTTTACAAAATTATCTCGAAAGTATGTTCAGAACTTTCTTTGCATTGTAAATGTATTGCAGAAAAGAAAAAAAATCACATAGAAGAGCAATTAACTGGGAAACATTCACGAAACAAGGTGTTTTAAAAAAATGTTGCAGATTAGTAGAAATCTTAAATAGGCGTTGGTGTTAAGGAATCTCCGCCATGAACCGTGTAAAATTGCAAGCTTCCCGCTTTAACTGTCAATTAGTAAGTAGAAACAATTATGTAATGTGTTATTTTTCTGTCAAAAAATGACACGTAACAGGCAGGCTTCTTTGTATAAAATTGTTTTTATTGACATTTATTAGTACGAAGAAGTCCTAAAATTGTTCGTGTGAGGTTGTTCGCAAAGATGTATCCACCTCCCCCCTCCCCCTAAACCTTGTGGTTAAATATGTTATTCATCTTGCAAATTATTCAAATTCAGGTAGCTGCAACATTTACATTCACTGGACTCTATGAGGCATTTACTGTTCTCTGCCAATATGATACAGTACTAAATGTTCTGTCACTACTTAATGATTCATTAAATCTAGTACTCAGTGGAAAGGTTTTGAATGGCATCAAACCTCTTAAAATTTTAATGAAACAATTTCACTAAGTGCGAGTCCATGTTTTTCAAGGACAATATTTCGAACGATAGTAGAGAAAATGGACATGGGTTAAGAAGATCTACTTCTCGGAGATTATCCTTAATTTATTTGAGTGGTTGGCAACTATATAGTATTTTCTCAAAGAGCGTAATGAGTGAATAATCTTATCATCCGTGGGGATTATTGGATTTATAGCCGACGACACTGTAACATACCATAAACTAAACCCAGCATTAGTGTTAGAGTAAAAATATTCTCTCAAGGGTTTAAACCAGTTATCTCATAATCGCAAAAACTGAACTGGAAGAAAAGAGCTTAATGCAAACAAATCTCAAATGTTCCCCGGCTTACGAAGATCATGTTTAAAAATTATAATATAAAACTGTACGTAGAAAATCATGCAACATGCTTTGTGATTTAGTGGCTCTGTTTTTATAAAATTTACTGATCAACCTCTTGGTTTACACCAAATCATGGAAAATGATCTGAAGAGAATATTTATTGCTTAACTTCCGTGTGCGTAAAATTCTGTGCCGGAAAAGGAGATTGAAATGTCGCATACAGTTAGATTTTTCTGTCTGGCGTTATATTCTAGCACACGGGGCGTGAACAGGAGCAAATTCATTTATGTAGTTATGGTTTTTCCAACCTTTTATTTAATCATGTCTCCAGTTTGTGTTCACCGAAGAGTGAACTTTATTCTGGAAAAAATTATGTTTGATTATTTGTTCTTCGCGGCCGTACGTTTTACGACTTGCAGCAAACGCCATATTTAACAGTGTATGAAGGGTTTGTGTTTGTTGCTGTTATCCTTTCCTCTTATTCACTGCTAAAAAATAATAAAAAAATTTTTTTATAATTTCATGCGAGTAGGAAATGATACACTAAAAACAATCTAGTCTAGGAAGGCCAATAAACGTTGAGTATTTAGGGGATGTATACGCTTCAATGAGCGGAAAGTAAGTATTAATATTGACAGCAGTTCAAACTCAAGGGCGCTTGCGTCCACAGCCCCGCCCCTTTCTCTTCTAGATTTTCAACTCCACAATAAAAAGCATGAAATCCACACCTGCTGCCTCCTTTAGCATCTTCATTAATGCATGAATAAGTTTTGAACTTCTTTACCGTCGGGAGGGATTTTACGGTGCCTATGCCGGGTTTTCCCCTCCCCCTTCATTGCTAAGGCAACAGCTATAGGAACACTCAGGGATGCAGTGCATGGCCCCAATTGCGGCGAGGGCTGCCTTAATCCCTCTCTGCCACGATGTACGCCCCCTTGCATGAAATTCCCTCTCCCTTGTAGGCGTATGGGGCCTAGCCCTGAGACGCACCTAAACTCCCGTCCTTACCTCGGACCTACACTTAACACTTAGCAATGGGGTAAAAAAGAAAGCATTAGCATGCATCGTGGGATCCGTTCGAGATTTCGCTATGAAGCTCACTCGGGTGTTTACTGATACGGGTGGGTTATCAAAAGCATGAGACGGTAACTATGGAAAGAGTTAATTTCAAGTCAGGCGTGAGGAAACTGGTGAATACTGATAACCGGGTAGTTTGATAGTGATTAAAGACGCTTATGAAATGAGAATATCAATTTGTGAAACACAAAAGTGAAACGTCTAAAGACTGCGAGCCTTCATGGTAATGAGAGTAAGAGAGATAGAGATTTGGGCACCATTTTTAACAACGAGGTTCATGTTAATAGCCAGTAAAATTTCAGTGATTTCAATGGTGTGAGGGAGGGGATGGAGAGAGTTCTCAAACATCCATGTGTCTTATGCCCGGGACTAATCAACTTTGAACGAGGAAAGGTGTGGCAGTCGTCGACTATAACTCTTAAAACTTTTTCGTGCATATGGTTGGTTTTGGTGAATGGATGCATGCATAATAAATACTTTACATTTTTATTTATGTGCTTTTTTCAAAGGTGGCTTTGATTAGCAAGAGGAACAACATATAAACAAGTATGTAGCTGTTCAATATCGTCTAGTCGCAGGATCGACCCACGCGTCTTATTTCCCAGCTGTTGTGGAAAATAATAAACTTACTACAATTACTGATATATTGGTAGATATCTTCTTAGTAAAATGTTTAAATATTTTTTTACTGCTTACTCTATCTACCCCATGGCATCAACCAGCCGCGAATTAAAATCTTTGTGTTTGGTAGTTATGGATGTAAAGACAGGTATTACCTATGTCTGTGGTATCCTTAGACGTAATATATAATTTTTATTGCAGCCTGTTGAGATTACTTGATATTTTAATAAGCTTATGCCAGCCCGGATTTTAAANGTAATATATAATTTTTATTGCAGCCTGTTGAGATTACTTGATATTTTAATAAGCTTATGCCAGCCCGGATTTTAAATTTATAATAAAATTAGCGAATGGCAGGTAGAAATTAAACGCAGTTTATGCCTATCCCAACCTCCCTCCAGGAAACCAAAAACTTTATCCGTCATAGTATTTGTAATATTCTGAAGCAAAGACAACGCGAAAACGCACTAGATTTAAGAAATATCGGAAATTCTGTGAAAATATATGTTACTTTTTCCCACCCCTTCAACGGCCGAATGTAGAAAAATGTAAATTTATTTTATGCTTACTTTTTTAGTGAAATCAAAACCTTGGATCTATGATTATGGGTCCATAGGTTCGTGTTGGCCCATAGTTGAATCAATAATTCANTAGTGAAATCAAAACCTTGGATCTATGATTATGGGTCCATAGGTTCGTGTTGGCCCATAGTTGAATCAATAATTCATACAGCGAGGATTTATCTACATACACACATAAGAAGAAGAAGAAGGAGATTAGCGCCTTTCCGAATATCTGTTAAGATATTAAGATCGTTATTTACGATAATTTTATTAAAATTTTTATTTCAGGCAAACAAATTTTTTTTGTGATAGATAACATAAATCTCAGAGACATTATCCAGGTATTTTGTTTCAGATCCATTTGTAAACATTAAGTAATTCATGTTTGCCGAAATTCTAGGTATACGGAATATTCACCGCATAAGAAGATACCGTTAACTATCGCCTATATCATAACACCAGAAAGGCTTTGATAAGAAATGTGTGGACACCGCACATCTTATCCTACACCTAGGCATACTGACCTGTAATGGGGACCGATAATACAAATCTAAGCTCAAGTCCGGATGCCACATAACATTGGGATATGGGCGAGCAAAACTGCACTGAAAACACTTTGTACGGTGTATTTTTTTTTTGAGTGTATTAACGCTAAATTGGGTACTAACTACTACTTTCATTGTTACAGTTGTCGCTATGTTACTATCAATTAACATACCACAGCCAGAAATAGAGTTGAACTGTCTTTCTTTGAACACAATTTTTAAAAATGGAAATAAAGATAAGTTTGTGTGAATCCGTGCCCACGGCACCTTAAATTCTTTCTTTCACAAGTCTGTGACTCGTCAACACCGAATATTTTGAAATACGCACTTCTATAATATTTTAATAGTGATTAGAAGACTCGGCTGTAATTTTGTGCAGAAACATCCAACTGCATGTGTCATCAAAACTGATGTAGCAAGACTCGCTACACAGTGATATAATGAAACAAAGGGCAATCTGGCTAAAACGAATTAACTAATGAAAGCAAATTCAGGCAAAACTTTCGAAAGATTTATATATTTCTAATTCTACTAATATTATAAATGCGAAAGTATCCGTGTGTGTGCATGCTTGTTACCACTCAGCTCCATAACGGCTGAACGGATTTTGATGAAATTTGGTATATACGTACTTCAGGTCCTGGAATAGGACACAGGATACTTTTCATCCCGGAAAAGTGTACAGTTCCTTTGGAATAATAACAAATGTAATTCTGCAACGGCTGGGAACCTGACAGAAATTTTTTTTTTCCTCTGGTGTCAGAGTTAATCAGGCCGCCCAAGGACCTATGAAAGGTCTTAACGACTGCTATCAATCGATAACAACCGCGACCGAACATATAACGTGCCCTCTGAAACCCGGAAGGGCTGAAATGTTATGCCTCTAACCGGTGACATATCCAAATGTTTGCTGCTGGGAACGTTGCTTAGCTTTGGTGATGGATTAAAATACCTCAGCCAAGCGCATAAAGTAGTACCTAGGTACACTTATTTCTAAAGCTACAACTTAATGGAACTCACGTTTTGATTTTCATACATCGACGCTGGAAAGCGGAAATGTGGTAACTACGCGATATTTGCACAGATACACTCCAAACACAATACCCTACTTCTTGACTGTCGGGTAAAAAATATTTCCTTCTTTTTGGCTTGCCGTAATCAGTTAAAAACTTAGGACAACATAGTATAATTTTATAATTCTATTTTCACATAAATGAATTGTCTTTCCCAATTTATTTATTAGTGTATCACTGTAAAACTCAATTTTACCCTGGCGAATCCGGGCCAGTTAGCTAGTAAGAAGTTTTAACAGAGCACTATACATGTAAAAGCAATAAAATGTTCTAACCAACATCTAATAATTTCGATTTTGCGTGGAAATGTATTTGGTCAGAAAGTAGCAAACTAATGCGCCATAAAACATTTGTCTTTACCAGTAACTCGTTTGAAGCGAGCGAAAACAATTTAAGGCAAGTGTGGATAGTAGTAAGTGACAGACACACACGATTATTCATGTGAAACTCAGGGCCAAATTACAGGTTATAAGAATTAAAAATTTATGTTTGTAATTCAAAGAATACTCAAGAAGGGCAGACATTTTTGAGAGACACTCCGATCCGCAGTTTGGCGGCCATTTTACGGAACGAAGTGTCATTCGGCTCTTTATTAGCCAAACTTACTTGCTGGTTTTTAAGCCTGTCATTTTGTGGTCGTGTTATGTCGTACTTTATGATACATTCGTTCAATGTCTTCACACTGCAAATGGTAACAGTCGTCGACCCGAGCGTGACAGTTACTGGGAAGCACAAGCCATTGTTTTCCGTGGTGGTTTAACACAAGTTACGCCCTTGCTGCTCCGAGGTTGTGCGGTCGTCGTTAGCATCGCCAGCAGAAGACTGCCGGGCAGATAAATTAAGATAACAGGCATTTGCGGGTGGTTGTTCGTGTTGCCGGGGGGAGAGGGGGCGTATATGAGCGCTTCACATGTGACATAATATACGGGATTACTCCGGCATTATTCCGCGCGGACAAATATCACGCACGCGTCCCCTCGCAAACCACTCAAAAGCCCCTCCCCTTTATTCCAGCCTGTGAGAGGGTGGAGGAGTGTGTGAAAGGGGTAGGTTAGTGGCAACCCCTCCCCCTCCACCCACACAACATTTGCTCGGATCTAAATGATTTGTATTGTGGGCGGCAACAGAGGACTTCCTAGCTGACCGGCCTCTATCTGTCTAATCACTCATATTCCAGGAATACACTTCGCATGGGCGTGGGGTAACCCGATCCCGCTGGAATCCGGTAGCGGCAAGCGGTCTCGTCTGTTCCCTGCTCTGCCCAGGCCCAAGGCCAGGAGCGACTGCAGTCCATCCACGGTTACTTCAAACTTTTCTGAAGCCTAGCTAAAGTTATTCTACCAAGAATATTCCTCCGCCTCGTTGAAACAAAGCTCAAGGGGGCCACCTGCCTGCATCCTTTTTTCCCCCTTTATTTGGCCGACAAGCGTATGAGCTATAAGGGTTATAATGGTACCTAGCTACAGGAGTGCCATCGCTGCCACGCACAGGGCTCTTTAACTGTCGTGAAGTGTTCCCATGGTGCTGTGTGTACGCACTATGCACTAACATACACAGAGGTGACAAAAGTCATGGGATAGCAATATGCAAATATATGGATGGCAGTAGTGTCGCGTACAAAATGTATAAATGGGCAGTGCATTGGTTGGGCTTTCATTTGTTGTCAAGTGATTCATGTGAAAAGGTTTCTGACGTGATTATGCTGCACGATGGGAATGATCAGACTTTGAACGCGGAATGGTTGTTGGTGCTAGACATATGGGACATTTCATTTCGGAAATGGTTAGGGAATTCAACATTCCGAGATCCACAGTGTCAAGAGCGTGCAGAGAATACCTTATTTCAGGCATAACCTCCCACAATGGACAACGCAGTGGCCGACCGCCTGCACTTAATGACCAAGGCCAACAACGTGTGCGCAGAATGGTCAGTATTAACAGACAAGAAATACTGCGTGAAATAACCGCAGGAATCAATGTGGGACGTATGACGGACGTGTCCGTTAGGACAGTGCGGCGAACTTTGGCTGTACTGGGCTATGCCAGGAGAAGACCGACTCCAGTGCCTTTACTAACAGCACGATATCGCCTGCAGCGCCTCTCCTGGGCTCGTGACCATACCGGTTGGACCCTAGACGACTGGAAACCCGTGGCTTGGTCAGACGAGTCCCGATTTCAGTTGGTAAGAGCTGATGGTAGGGGTCGAGTGTGGCGCAGTCCCCACGAATCCATGGACCCAAGTTGTCAACAAGGAACTGTGCAAACTTGTAGTGGCTCCATAATGGTGTGGGCTGTTTTTTCATGGAATGGACTGGGTCCTCTGGTCCAACTGAACCGATAATTGACTGGAAAGGGTTATGTTTAGCTACTTGGAGACCACTTGCAGCCATTCATGTAATTCATGTACCCAAACCACGATGGAATTTTTATGGATGGCAATGCGTTATGTCACCGGTCCACAACTATTCGCGATTGGTTTGAAGAACATTCTGGACAATTCTAGCGAATAGTTTAGCCACCAATATCTCCCGACATGAATCCCATCGAACATTTATGGGACATCGTCGAGAAGTGAGTTCGTCCACAAACTCCTGCACCGGCAACACTTTCGTAATTATGGACGTCAATAGAGGCAGCATGGCTCAATATTTCTGCCGTGGACTTCGAACGACTTGTTAAGTCCATGCCACGTCGAGTTGCTGCACTTCGCCGGGCAAAAAGAGGTCCGACACGATATTAGGAGGTATCCCATGACTTTTGTCGCCTCAGTGTATATCGGAATCATGGGAGGCTATTTTGCATGACACGGTCCCCGTAAATACTGATTGCTGCTAATCACAATCGAAGTGACGCTGCAGTGTGCTGTGAAAATATTCCGTTAATAAAACAGCTTATAGTGAGACATATCTGAGTGATTTTTCCAATGTTTTTTCGGCGTATATGAGATTTAGTTCCGGATTGAAGATTTTCTGTGTTCCACCCTTCATTAAATGAATTTTTTACATGATGTAGTTTACGTAGATGTTATGCCTGGCAAAATAGCTGGAGTTTTTAAATAAAAAATATAAATTATTCTCACAAAATAATTTAGTTTTGGGTTTTACAGCTTTGTTATGACATAGAGATTGGCAGAACTTAGCAGGTGTAATCTTGAGCAACAATAAGGGTAAAACGAGGCGTGTATGGTGTAGTAATGCATTGATGTGGAGGGAGTCAGTCTGATCTATCGAGTGTAAAGCAAAGTAAAGCCTATTAAATTTCATGTCCATCGGATTTGATGGGTATGGTGTGTGGTATGTGTGTGTGTGAGCGCGCGATCAGCTGTAAAGCTATTTAACATTTAGGAGAAATGTGTTCAAGGACGAAATTTAATAGATTCTAAGCTTGACGGAAGTCTTCCAGTGTGAGGAATGAATGATATCTGTTCCTGTGTATTCATTGCAGCACCAGGTAGGGCTTAATGTCTCCTCGACAGCGGGTTAGTTAAAGATGGAACCGTCAGTACACACAATCAGTATAAGAGGAGGGAATTGAACATGGCACACGTTAAGGAACCGTCCAAGCGTATCCCTGGAATGATTTCGGGAAACCATAGAAAAAAATCAAATCAGTATGTCTAAGCCGAGAATTGAACCTGGGTCCTCCCGAATGCATGTACCGTATTTTATCACGGCAGCGCTTCCTCTGTGTGTGTGTGTGTGCGGTGNTTATTTCTTAGTTTCACAAAATCACAATGTATCTTTGGTTTCACCAGAATCAATAAAAAATATTTCACATTTCACTTTTTATATGAAAAAAAAGACAGAGGTGGAGTTCGAGCCAGAATTTATTTACAAAAATAAATTTGTACATTATATTTAATTTTCTACATTCGAAAGGGATTATCATAACTGTAAAATTTCATGGTCTTCGTAATGCACTGGTTGCAATATGCTCTAATTTTTTTCGCACTTTTGAAGTTTTTACTTACATGTCTCGACGAGGTTGATGGGTGGTAAATAAGAGTTGAATACGCGTGTCTTTGCTGGAATTCGTATTGTGGTATAAATCTGTATGGTGGACTAGCATCTCGGGGATAAAACTATGTTACAGTTCGTGTAATTCATAAAGAGTGAATACTATTAATAGCTGCTGGCGTAGAGGCCACACATATATACATACACACGTTCGCATGTCACTTTTCATTATGCTAAAGTCACGTAGCAGTGTGTTTGTGACTCTGCTTACCAAAATAGCTGATTGCACCGATGAAGATGGCGGACTGTACCAACCAAGTAGGCGGACGGCTACACCTACCCAGATGGTGGACTGCAGTTACCAATATGGTGAACAGAATCGATCAAAATGACGGACGTCTGTTCCTTCCACGATGGTGAACTGTGGCTGTGACGCCTACCAACATGGCGGACTGCAAATTCCAAGATTTTAGACTACAACGACCATAATGACAAACGGTGGCTGTGACGCCTACGAAGATGGTGGATTGCACCTACTTAGATAAAGGAATAAGTTTCGCCGGAAGGGGGCGTGGGGACCCGTCAGAAATTAATTTTTTTTAACAGTTTGTTTAATAAATTTTTAATAATTTAAAATTAACTTTCAAATATTTTATATTATTTTTTTATAAATATTTTGGAATTTTTATGGATCTTTTTTGAATTTTATAGGATTGTTTTTGTGTTTTAATGTCAAAGGTCGCCAGATCAAGGTCAATGGTCACAAGTGTCTAGGTCAAATGTCAAGGTTATCTAGATCCATTATGGCCGCCTGCCGACCTGATTGACAGGGCACGAAATGCTCTGACGATTCCGTCCGAGGTCCTGATGTGTCAAAAAGTCCCCATAATCCCTCTACTGGCAGCAGATTCGTTTATATTCATAGATACAGTGTACAAAGTTTAGTTAATATTGCTTACATTTTTTCGTAGATATAGATACACAAGGTTAAAGTGTTACAATAGCCTTCACTCTATAAATAAATGTCTGGGATACTTTAAAATACAAATTGTAATGGGCTATCACTGTATGAGATATTCGCCAAGTTTGGTGTAAATCGGTTGTGTGCTTCCCGAGATATAAAATAAAAAATGTATTATTTAATTCAGGGCTTAGTTACAAAATGGCGAAGAAATGAGTCTTTGTATAGATAAGTTTTATGGGTATTAAAGATACTGCGAGTATACAAAATTAAGTTGAAATTTGATTGGTAGTATTGTATAAAAAAAACACACTAAAATAATTTTTTTATGGCAGTGATTTTAAAAATAAGTATCTGACCAACTCAAAACATATTAATTTACATGGCCTGGCATAGGGCTCCTTGTTTGGCAAATTTGGTGGGAATGTTTTTTCCAGAGATATGACATAAACATCTTATCTTATCTTGCCATGTAACGTTATCCTATAAAATGGCGGACAAATGAGACTCTGTTTTGACAGATTTTATTGTTTCAATAAATACTTCCAGCCGACAAATTTAAGTTAGAATTAATTTAATTGTTACGACGATATAGCACATTATGCCTATCCCTTCAAACTGTGTGAATTAGACGAGCTAACATACTGATTGATGCCACCTGGCATGACAGTCACGTTACAAGAATCCTGCAGACCGACGTGACTCGACCTGCTCCCCAGTTTTCCTTTGTTACCCGCCCAAAACCCTCTCGGTTTTTGCCCTTGTAGTGGAAGTGGACCCACCTCCTCGACTCTCACTTAATTTTACAATCGCGATCTTATTACATCAGTCTGTTTCATTTCGACACCTGAGTCACCCGGCAAGAATGGAAGTCATGCGTGGTCTGCTGTCTAAAACTACAAGCGTGAGTTCTTAGAACATTATATTTATTTGTAGCATTTGTCGGGGGCTGATGGTGCTCTAAACAGACAAGGTTAATGTAGTTAGGTAAATATTAAAAAATGTTTAATACATGGTTGTAGGCAAAATTGTTATTTTTTACACAAGTGTATCTTATTGTTGTAAGTTTCCGAGTTTGTAGGAGTGTAATAAACCATCAACTCTAATGAAATACATAGGGTCCGAGAATAGTTTGAGTAACAATAAGGAACAAAACAACACGGTTTTTGAGTAAGGTAGGACATGCAATGCAATGACTAAAAACTGTTACAAAGATGTAACTAAGAAAACTAGTTTTCATATTTACAATTTTTTTCTTTCTGTCCTTGTGTCATGGAAATGACTACTTCCATGTTAAAAGAGTTTGTAGATAAATAAATGCTCATTTCGGAATTTTATCTTAGAAACAAGCGACACATCCAATAAATACTATAATAAATTACTGCTACGTTAGATTGCAGAATAAAAATAAGAATGCTTCAGAATGGAAAAATATCACGACCGAATAGCGAAACAAATAAATCGCAAAAGAAAATTTAATGCCATCCTATGGAACAATATGAGGCGATCGATTGAAAAAATAAAGATCTNAGAGTTTGTAGATAAATAAATGCTCATTTCGGAATTTTATCTTAGAAACAAGCGACACATCCAATAAATACTATAACAAATTACTGCTACGTTAGATTGCAGAATAAAAATAAGAATGCTTCAGAATGGAAAAATATCACGACCGAATAGCGAAACAAAATAAATCGCAAAAGAAAATTTAATGCCATCCTATGGAACAATATGAGGCGATCGATTGAAAAAATAAAGATCTNAAAATAAATCGCAAAAGAAAATTTAATGCCATCCTATGGAACAATATGAGGCGATCGATTGAAAAAATAAAGATCTTGGCTTTTCCATGTCATGGTTAACTAATGTGCCTAGGAGAAACGTACACACAATCATTTACGGCTTTATATTTTTGTGTTTGGTATAGATTTCCGTTTATTTAGAGGGGTGGGGTGGGAGACATTGCGAGAATAATATTTCAAATAACTGCTAATACGACTGGATCCCGAATTACCAATGTTCCAGTATTTTTCATAATTTGACAGAGAATCTTGACGTGATCTGCTCTCCATCTTACCTTCGATTATAGCGCTGTTACCAAGCACTCCTGGCCCATTTGTCTCCGCGCTACGAGCAGACATTACATGATCTGTTCTCGCCCGACTGCAACATCATTCCCTCAATATTTAGTTATCATGTACAGTCATCAATAGCTTTTCAGAGTCTATTGTAAAATGTCCTTTAGCTTTATACTGGCTTGGGGAGTCCTTATGTTCAGATAATTCTGAAGTATAGACATTGTGTTTATTGGAAACGATAACAAGTAATGCCTAGACGATTACTTGTAGCATAATGTGAGAAAACATATGGTTTTTTAGATCTACCATTATTAATAATAAATTTGATGTATGAAATAGTTTTAAATGTAATAGTAATTCAAATATGACCCTGGAAAAANTACCATTATTAATAATAAATTTGATGTATGAAATAGTTTTAAATGTAATAGTAATTCAAATATGACCCTGGAAAAAGACATGGAGCATCCTATGTGGCTAGAATTTAGGGGTGGTAAATGGAAAATGAAGGACCCTATTCTTGTGCTAGTTTTGAGAGCGGTATGTTGTGGAGAGTTCACTCGCTGCGCTGAGAGGAGTCAGTTGCTTTGAGGAGTTGTTAATACTAAAGGTTGCTCTGTGAGGAGNTACCATTATTAATAATAAATTTGATGTATGAAATAGTTTTAAATGTAATAGTAATTCAAATATGACCCTGGAAAAAAGACATGGAGCATCCTATGTGGCTAGAATTTAGGGGTGGTAAATGGAAAATGAAGGACCCTAATCTTGTGCTAGTCTTGAGAGGGGTATGTTGTGAAGAGTTCACTCGCTGCGCTGAGAGGAGTCAGTTGCTTTGAGGAGTTGTTAATACTAAAGGTTGCTCTGTGAGGAGTTAGTCTTGTGCGGAGTTGGTCTTGTGCATAATCCACTAACAGGAAATTTCTGTGGTTCAGAGATGATTCTATCTCCAATGTTTCAAGAATGGGAGTCAATTATTCTTATAAAATGGCCTTGGTCAGAATTTTCAATACCCATGTAAGTTAATACTTATGTTCTGAATTGAGGTATTGAGATATTATGGTCATGACGTTGTGATCAAGCAAGTTTAGAAAAGTGTTTATGTGATATTGTAATGTTTCACATTGTTTAGAGTCGGGAAATTCACCAAATAACTATTTATACAACGAGAATTATAATCTTGGCTCAGTGAGTGTAGAAAAGCTCATAATAAGGAGTTTCACCGTCATTCATCTGTAATGAGGGTAATGAAACACTTGTGAAAGACTTCACTCCAGTGAAACTAGTCAGGATTAATTTTACGTAAACATATAAACAATCTTTCTCTAATAGTGCCATTGCTCGCACGTTCAAGAAGAACGGTTAGTACCGAAACACTGCCGCTATCAACATATACTTCTCTTTGACTTTATAGTGAGAAACATATTTAATTTATTTGAATAGATTGTTTACTGTTATTAAAATAACAATCACAAAACGGTTTTCATTTAATAAGAACTGCATCTGTGTCGTATCTATTATTGTATGTGTCACATATTAACATGTTCCACATTTTATTTTCCAATTTTTACGTTCCAAATTTATCTCCCACGTATTACCATGTCCAACATTGAATATCTCTTTTCATTTGTAGTCTTATATATTAATATAATGGGCATGAATAAAAATTAAGCTATATCTGCATGGCAAAAAAAANCTTTTCATTTGTAGTCTTATATATTAATATAATGGGCATGAATAAAAATTAAGCTATATCTGCATGGCAAAAAAAATAAAAATTTCTTGAGATAAATGTAGTATTATTAGTGAAGATATCCAAATACTAAGATTCAAAAGAGACGTTAGCAAAGTTTAACCATTTGCCTTTAAAATTAAAATATCATGTTTTATTGTACTTTCTTAGGAAAGGTTGGCAAAATAATCTTTATTTCTATTGCTTAAGAAAATTAACGAAACAACTTGTACCACGCACCAACAACAAGACGTAATGTTTCCTCGTTTCATGACGGGTAGTTTGCGTGTTAAATTTATATATGAACACCTATTTTACTCAAAAAAAATTTAAAGCTTTGTTCGCAAGGTGTACATTTAAAGAGCACAATGTCTGTTCGCGGAACTAGATAAGAATTTTGTGACATTCAAACTATTACAATTAATTATTTTATAAATTTTGTGAGCTGCAATTTGGGAAAATCTGCAAAGAACTTTTGATATGGTAAAATTAAAAGTGAGTAACTTTTAAATTAATTTCCAAGTGTGGTTTTCGGGATTCTCTTTATCTATGTAAATCCCGTATATTTGTGTTCTATGTATACGCGCGGACGGATACTGTTTAACGGAATGTTATACAGAAACTATCTGTAATGAAGTCTGCGACGTGGGATGAGACGGGTGTCAGGATTCACCGCATCACTGCAACGTCTACTTGGAGACGAAGAGGAACGCTCTTCCCGAGGGTCGTATCAGCGAGGGAGGTGGCTCGAAGTTCACGCGAAACATTTCGACGCCTCTCACAAACGGCCGGGTGGTAAAGTTATGCGTGCGCGAGGCGTGTTGAAACTTATCAGAGACGCTTCGCCCGCCCAAGATCCGTCGGTCCAGCCTTCCGAGGCATTGTGTGCGGGATCCTGCGAAGGGGGCTGCGTGTGTGTGTGTGTGGGTGGGTGGATCGGTTGCGTACACACACAAGATTAGCTCCCGTGCTTGAACTAGAGCTACCCAACCCCTCACTCCTCTTCCCGGAGGAAGGTCCAAGCTGTATGCACGTGTGGGAGGGAGATGGGAGAGCAAGCATTATCACGCGGGGGCTGCAAAAGGCATTGTGCGTGCCACGCCACCCGTGAAGGTACACCGCCGCCCNCTGCAACGTCTACTTGGAGACGAAGAGGAACGCTCTTCCCGAGGGTCGTATCAGCGAGGGAGGTGGCTCGAAGTTCCCGCGAAACATTTCGACGCCTCTCACAAACGGCCGGGTGGTAAAGTTATGCGTGCGCGAGGCGTGTTGAAACTTATCAGAGACGCTTCGCCCGCCCAAGTTCCGTCGGTCCAGCCTTCCGAGGCATTGTGTGCGGGGTCCTGCGAAGGGGGCTGCGTGTGTGTGTGGGTGGGTGGATCGGTTGCGTACACACACAAGATTAGCTCCCGTGCTTGAACTAGAGCTACCCAACCCCTCACTCCTCTTCCCGGAGGAAGGTCCAAGCTGTATGCACGTGTGGGAGGGAGATGGGGGAGCAAGCATTATCACGCGGGGGCTGCAAAAGGCATTGTGCGTGCCACGCCACCCGTGAAGGTACACCGCCGCCCAAGTTTCCCTCATTAGTTAATGGCGATGTTGTGGTGGGCCTAGATGGGCAGGAGAGGAGATGGCTGGAGCTGGGAAACCCACCCCCCTCACCCTTAACAACCATTCAGGCGGCGACAATAGAGGCGAGGTTGCCGCAGCTCACCCCTTCGCATCCTCCCCGTGCACGATGACGACCACTCATCATCGCTGCCGCACCCGGAGCAGCCGCGTTGGCTTCCACCCCCGAAGTCTGGCCGCGCCGAACCGCTCCGCCACTCTCACAAAAGCTCGGCCGCCAGACACATCTAGCAGCACCATATACGGACATCTGCTTCCCCGCAGACGGCCGGAGTGTTTTCGCTCGTTCTGCCAGCTTACGTCGGCTGCGTTCGGCCGAGCTGTGAGGTCTGACTGAAACCGGGTCAGTTGAAGTGATTAAATGAAACCATTCTGACCAAGTGTAAACAGTTGCGTACATGCCCGCACATGAAGGTTATTGTAGACCTGTGCTATACATTTCGAGGCTCAATGAACAACGCTTTGCACCGATTAGTAACCGGTGATTCTGGTCTGGACTCTAGATGATATTGGTTCATATATTATAAAGCCGACTATAAAGCTTACAGTTCATTGGTTGTGACAAAGAAGCACGTGTTGTGTCGACTTAAGTACGTTTTTTTAATGGCTAGCCAAAGGCCGGTTAAACCCCCGGTATATCCCCCGGCACCTGTCCTGTTTTTGTGTGTAATGCAGGAATATAAGAGTTCCGTTTCGTGGTTCTTGATTTTATTCTTTCTATTTGGCTTTTGGATTTTGGCTCTCTCTCTGGTCACGTAACTTTTCATCTATATTTTGACTGGTTACAGGAAGTCTCCGTTCATAGTTTTTATTTATCTGCAATTACCTTACTGTCCCATCATCTCGTTATATTATTAACTATTTCCACTATCAGGTTGCTCGGAAGGCGAGGATAGTCGTCGATGATCCTGCCCACCACCCGTGACTCCCTTAGCAGCTTGGGAGTCAATTTATATTCTACTACTATGTATACACTGAAGAGCCAAAAAAACTGGTAAACATGCCTAATATCGTGTAGGGCCCCACCCGAGCACACAGAAGTGCCGCAAGACGACGTGGAATGGACTCGACTAATGTGTGAAGGTATGCAGGAGGCAATTCACACCNGCACACAGAAGTGCCGCAAGACGACGTGGAATGGACTCGACTAATGTGTGAAGGTATGCAGGAGGCAATTCACACCTTGAATCCTGCAGGGTAGTCCACAAATCCAATATGCGCCGACTTGAGAAAGGGTAGCACGTCTGTCACGTTTAATGATTCTCGTCAGTCGTCGTTTGTCCCGTTCTTTTGCGATCTTTTTTCCGGCCGCAGCGATGTCAAAGATGTGAAGTTTTACCGGATTCCCGATATTCACGGTACATTCGTGAAATTGTAGTACGCGAATATCCAAATGTTATCGCTACCTCGGAGATGATATGTCCCATTTCTCGTGCGCCGACTATAACACCACGTCCAAACTCACTTAAATCTTGATAATCTGCCATTATAGCAGCAGTAATCGATCTGGCTGCTGACAGCATCGCGTTACTCTGATTGGTTCCATACGTCTATTATTTGCGTACGTACGCCTATACCAGTTTTTTTTTGGCTCTCTAGTGTATAAGATACTTCTTATATATCAGCACTATTCTAATATACCTTATTTTCGTAATTAAATCTTTTTTTCCTGAGTTGCACCTGCGCGAAGAGAGGTGCCTGTGGTCTCCTTTTCGATTCCCCTCTCTTCAAAGTCCATCCATCAATCTGGATCATTATGTTTACCATCTCGTTTCCCATTTTCATTGCTTTAGTCTCTTTATTCTGGAACCGTGTTCCTTGTTTCTTGCATTGGTATTCGTTAATCCATTCCTCACTTCCCTGTTGGTTGCCTGGTTCTGCATAATAATCTCATAATTCCTTCTGAGTATGGCCAAGGATATTCTTTTTTCATTGAAATTATCCCAAGCTGTGTATTGGGTCCATTCCTACTGCAAGGTTTTATGTGTGTCGCTTAGGACAAGTGGGTATGCTCCCAATTTTAATTTTGTATTTTGGGTTTCTTGTCATATTTGGTTAATGTTAGCCTTTTTCTGGAGAATATTAACGTATCTGTATTTTGCATTATTTCATCTGGATTCTCTTTGAGCCACTCCTCAAACTACTCTATTATTTTACTTATTATTCCAGATAATTCTTCCATTATCTTCACCTTTTCTCCGTTAGGTACCCGATGCGATCCTGGAAGCATAATTTACTATCCAAGATCACACCAAAATACTTTACAGCTTTTCATATTCACTGGTCTTCGCCTGAAGCGAACCACTGGTGATCGTTTAAGTCTTCTTTTAATAGATTATGTTCACTTTTTGATAATTTTTTTCACTTTATGTATGGTTTTCTGAACAGATATCTCTAACTTCACAGTTCTTCCCAAATTTTCCACTTTATTGAGTATATCTTCTGCCCTCTTTTACAACATTTTTGTACTCCACGCTGTTATTAATATGTATCCGTCGTCTGCATATGCAAACAATTCACAATCTTCAGGAATCTACAGATGTGATTACCAGTCAATAAGGTTGTTACGTAAGATAGATCCAAGCACCGATCTATGGGGACATCTGTTCGACAATCTTTTCTGCACCACAGCGATACCCACTTAACACTGGCTGAAGCGATTTTCAAAATAATTTACGAAAATCTTACACAGATATTGAAGACAACCTTCCGGTTTGAGCTGCCAAAGAACCTCAGGCCACCAGGCATTTATTTCTACGAATATTTCTAAGAGATAAGTCTGTCTCGAAGTCTTAGCTATTTCAACATCAAACACTGCTCTCTCAGGGCCTCGTCCTTTCCAGAAGCAAGCCGTTATTTCATCCTTTGCAATCCTTCTGTTGCTTCTAGGAAACGGACAATACATGAGTTTATTAGCTTTTCCCTACCTTTTCAAGTACTTGCAACAAAGTAAGTGTTCTGTGAGACTTCGCCACGGTAGAGCCTTTTTTCCACCCTTATACAGTGTCCATTGCCTCAAAATAATCTGGATAAAAGTTTTTTAAAAACAGCCCTTCCGTAAATGAGGAATCTCTTCATTCAGTTGAGGGACGGCGCCACGGTGCCTGAGTGATTAGCCTGCTTGCATTCCACCAAGGCGAACCGTGTTCAATCCCCTGCCGGGCCACTCCTGGATTTTCACATGTGGGAATCGTGCCGGACGATGCCACTGGTTGGCAGGTTTTCTCGGGGATCTCCCGTTTTCCCCACCCCTTCATTCCAGCGCTGCTCCATACTCACCTCAATCACCCTTATCGGCTCTCAAGACCTCGCTGTTAAGAGCCGCTCAAATATCTTTACTCACTTCAGTTGGGGAGGTACACCTACTTTTTTGATGATCACACTGCAGTAATACTATTTTATTGTTGAGATATGTTATTATTCTGGGAAATTCTTCTTCAGTATGTTCACCTGCGATGACAGAAAGATGTTATATTTCTTTCATTCATTATTTCTGTAATGAGCATATTGTTTCTTAAGAAATTATTACCCATTGCTCTGGGCTATTAAGATAGGTTTGATCATATTTTGGTTGCTGGAGTGGTGTATTTTCCTCGGCCCATTTCGTCCAGATTGCTTCTCCCCTAAAGACTGATGTCAGGTTTCGTTTAGTGGTGGCCACGGGAGTTGTTGAAGAGCAAAAATACTTCCTAAAACTCTTAATCATCAAACATCTCTTCCAATTCATCCCGCTTTGATGGCAACAAACTCAATAGCTATCATTTAAGCTATTTTAAGAGTGACCTCCATTAACGCACCGGATTGCAAAACATGCAGAACTCATTAAAATAAGTACACACTCTACCGAAATTTTTATAAAAGTGTAGCTTGTGTTTCATATGAAAGAAAACTGCATATTTTTTGTAACACTATAAAAGAGTTTGCTAGAATTTTGTTATCGAAAATAAAAAACTAAATAAATAAGTGTTAATATATAGTCAAAATTTAAGCGTCCGATATATATAAGAAATCCCACTTTGCATGAAAACCGCCGTCAGGTAGAATAACCATAATAATTTAAAATTTTCTTTGTAGTAATAATATGTAATTTTTTTTAATGTTTGAGAGAAAATATTTATAATATTATTAAAAGAATTTAAACATTTTTTTAATGTTTAAAAAAATGACAACTTTTGTTGCTTAAATGGATGTGCATTGAAAAGGTGGCTTGAAAGGGAAGAACATATCAAACAATTGTTCTATATTATGTAGGCAATTGTTATTATGGCCAACCGTTTCGTCTAAGCTGTATCATGAATCATGCGTATGTTCGTGTGTGGGGCACCACACCAGATACATTGAAGTGCTGCGTTGAGGACAGTAAAGCGCGGATTGTAAAGATCCAGATGTGATGCATTCCGTAATGACATTTCACGTCACTACGCAACACTCTACGGTACAAGTATCAGAGACGGAATAACGATTTACAATCACGATCCACGACGCTTCGTTAGAGGGGGCGGGATTTACATCGGATGTTCAACCCGTTCGCTGGCATGCGGCCGCACGCCGCGGAACATTGTCTTACTCAGCATCTCCCCATCAACTTTATTAATATAGGCATGAAGTTTTGTCACCCTATCTGCAAACCACACATGATTGTTCGCTAGAATCACAGGGCCGCTCACGACCAAACGGTAGGCCATATTAAAAAACGACTCGTATATTTTATTCATAGCTTCCCCATCTCTACGCAACTTTGGTGTTACAATCCGACATTTTGTTACAAGTTTCATAATGCACATCAGTGTACAGTTATCTACTTTCATATTATATCCATCTATCAGGGAAGGATTTAATTATTAATTATTCAGTTGGATAAGATGAAAAAAAAAATTAATTTACTGTGCGAATTATTTTCTATTAGATACTTCGAGTATGTGATTTTTTAGATACTTCTTTTAAAAATCGTTCCAGCTTTTCTCTCTCTTTNTTTTCTATTAGATACTTCGAGTATGTGATTTTTTAGATACTTCTTTTAAAAATCGTTCCAGCTTTTCTCTCTCTTTTTTTTATCTAGTCTGATCGCAGTAAACTGAACACTTTTGAAAGGCCTGCTTAAGATCTACTTGTATTCTTCCACGTTATGTAAATTTAATACTGACGAGGGCCTCATTACTTTACTCATGCGTCGGTCAAGTGAAACTTTGAAAATAATTAGAAAAAATATTTCATAAATCTGCAAATTTTCACACTAATGTGTATTAAAAAAAACACGAAGTGAAAAAAAAATTCAAATTATTACCTAACACTTTTAATTCGACGTTAAGAGATTGAGATACACTCTCTCCATCGTTAGGATTAAAAAATTTTTTCTAAGTTTGATTTCAAAAGTGCTCACTTTATCGTGAACAGTGTTTAATATAATACATTCACATATACTTTCAACTTTTATGAAGCCCTTCTAAAGTTCTACTTCAAGAATATTCCTCTGCTTAATTTAAACAAAGCTTATCCATATCTAGGAAACTACACCAATGGGGAAACCCACCGTATTCGTGGGCTTTGAATGTAATAATATTTTCCATAAGAACTAGCACTTACTAAACATTACCAACACATCCGTTTTCTCTCGGGTTTTATTCATGTTCAATATAAATAGAGTATTATAATTTAGATACATAATATAGGTAAATTTCTTTTAAACCATATTTAAGGTATTTTTATGTTAAGGCAGGTGTAAAACGTTTTTAATGCATGCCATATTTGGGAAACAACCAAACACGTAATCAATTGGGTGATTTTTCGAAGGTTTGATTCAAAAAGTGTGAAGGAACCGCGAATAGACCATACGGGGTGAGCCACGTGAACACGTGAGCCGCAAGAACGGGTCGCCGGAGAACTAGAGTGCAAAAACTCCTAACGGCGCAGGAAATATTTCCGACCGCAACGGTTCTAAATAATTAATTCAGCAAATGACATTTCCTGATTAATAAATATTGATTGTGACCCGCTGGACGCTACAGTTCGCTCGCTCCGCTAATTACCTCTCCGCTCGAGAGAACACACACACACACACACACACACACAACTTGCTCTGCGTACACACAACGCTTGCCCAACGGCGGGCATGGCCCGCGGCGTGACAGATCTGTCGGACGTCGATGAATACGCAGAAGAGGAAAGAGGCACAAGGATGACCTTCGCTCGCAATCATTTTCATATTTTCGGAACCAGTTAACTCATTAGATGATACAACGGGAAAGCAATTCCTCTCATTTCCTTCCCTATTCTGTTTTCCTATTCAACTGAAACGAAGTACATCGTCGTAAATGTAAAAAAGGAGAAGTTATATAATTAATATATTTCTTTACGAAAAAATTATTATATAAATTTATTATGAAAATCGTGTATTTTTATTTTCGGAATTTTGGCCACTGATTCTATTATCCAAAAAATCGTGACCATAAAATTGCTTCACACTTTAGTTTCACCCAAAATTGTATCTGGT
The DNA here is from genome assembly GCA_002778355.1 of Clitarchus hookeri. Lineage (NCBI taxonomy): Eukaryota > Metazoa > Arthropoda > Insecta > Phasmatodea > Phasmatidae > Clitarchus > Clitarchus hookeri. The sequence goes on along the minus strand of NQII01002434.1, from coordinate 308,453 downwards.
TTTATCCGAAAAAAATAAAAATTGCAACTCATTATTGTACTTATTTGACATAAAAATTCAATTAATTTTGTATTGTAACGCAGAAACCGTGCATTGCCACTAGCGCTCAGTACTGTGACGAGAAAGGAAACATAATCGGCAAAAACAATGTCTGTAATTTTTNATTGCCACTAGCGCTCAGTACTGTGACGAGAAAGGAAACATAATCGGCAAAAACAATGTCTGTAATTTTTGCAGACTTTTATAACAATTTTGGTAGGGTGTGTACTTAATTTTAATGACTTCTGCCAGTTGCATATAAAAACTAATGGTACATTTAAAAACACCCAAACCTTCATAAAAAAATGAAAAATTCACTATGTCACATTTTATGTAGGTAATACAATATTTATAACCTTTATTATCACAATATGATGGTAGATGAGTGGCAACCAAAGAAGGAAACGTGNACTTTAGTTTCACCCAAAATTGTATCTGGTTTTATCCGAAAAAAATAAAAATTGCAACTCATTATTGTACTTATTTTACATAAAAATTCAATTAATTTTGTATTGTAACGCAGAAATCGTGCATTGCCACTAGCGCTCAGTACTGTGACGAGAAAGGAAACATAATCGGCAAAAACAATGTCTGTAATTTTTGCAGACATTTATAACAATTTTGGTAGGGTGTATACTTAATTTTAATGACTTCTGCCAGTTGCATATAAAAACTAATGGTACATATAAAAACACCCAAACCTTCATAAAAAAATTAAAAATTCACTATGTCACATTTTATGTAGGTAATACAATATTTATAACCTTTATTATCACAATATGATGGTAGATGAGTGGCAACCAAAGAAGGAAACGTGCAATTTGCCATCTGTCCACAACTGTTCTCTTTGTGGCATGTCGTAAAAAAATTGTTTTCAATAAACATATTTATAAAAACATGGCAAGAGTCATGGGCTCCAGCACGATTTATTTGTGTAAAATATTGCAGCTACAATAAATATATTTTTTATACACAATGCAACATCCACATAACTGAAATAGAAAAATCGTGAATATCGTAGAAATTCCCAGTCCTGTAATCTTTATATCTAGCTTAAAAAATGTTGGTATATTATTTATTCTCAAGAGAAAATTTCATTTCTATTATGAAATACGATTTATTTTATATACATTAACTAACAGTTGGACATTTATTTCATGAATTGCATTCTGACATTAAATATATAAATAACATTTCGCCATTTAAGCTTTATTAAACCCGCCACTTCCTTATAATAGATCATTTTAAAATTAAGGGTTCATTAAAATATTGGAAATGTATATAAATATTAATAAGACCTTAGGAATGTTTCAAGATAAGTATACATTTTTGTGGTGCTATTTGTTTGAAACGAATGTCATATTTACAAATGTATTTATTTGTATCAAGCTGGCTACAGGACAGAAATCGCAAAACCTTACCGACAAAGTAATTACATGTTTGTGAATTGTAAGCCTAGTTTTTAAATAACTACGTGCGAATACAGCATAATAATATAGCATTATTTCACGGGAAAAAAACATATTTTATTCATTACATAACGTTATTGTTTTATGTGTTCCAGGTCAGTGAGTACATCTCGTAGCGTCCGGATGAGGAAAAATATTAAAGGTTAAAAGGGAAATCAAAGTAGGGATCCAGTGAAGGAGGACTGTAATTTCCGTTTGGGCGAATCCATAGGCTTGCATAAGGGCAATTACAGGAAGCTCACGGTAAACTGGGTACTTTAGAAACCCATGCTTAAAATCTACCTGTTATGCACACTGTGTATTCTTCCACCGTATGTAAAATTAACACTGCCATGGACGTGTTCACTTTATCCACACTTCGGTCGCGTGAAGTTGTGGAATTGTTAGAAAAGTAGATATTCTACAAATTTGCCAGCTCTTACACCCACATGCATTAAATCAAACAGACAGCTAAGTAAATAATGAAAACATTCTCAAATGTTTCATCAGCAATTTAAATTCAAGGTCAATACACGGAACTACTTCCCTTCCGTCGTTTCCAACTTAACTGCGTATTATTTCAAAATACTGGGAAATACGTTAGAGTATGTGCCGCTGGGAGTAGTGACATTTTTCAAAGGTTTATTTTTAAAAAAAATGGGCTATTTACCGTGTGCAGCTTATATGAAGTACGTTTGGGGAAGGAGTCCCGATTGGCTGTCTGCGGTGATGGAGTACGTGGTCGCTCAAGTGCTGGGACCGGCGGGGAATGCCGCCCGTGACAGCGAGAAGCCAGAAGATCGTGTTCCACTACGTGTCGTGTCTGGGGGTTCTGGTTAGTTCCCCCCCCCCTTTTTCCTTTCACTTACCCTTATTTGTCTGTTTCAGTCTGCAACTGGCGTTCCTTGCCGTGCCCTGTATTACACAAGATCGTAATTTTCACGCTGGCACGTGTAATTCTCTGTTATCTGTTCGCTGTATATTTCTATGTGTCTATCACTGATTGTCAATAAAAACATTGTTAAATCGAAATTAGGTCGTTCCATAACTCCTCCATCCGGCAACACGTGACGGTGAGGATCCGAACGAGCTGCTGCCGGATGTGACCAGGGCCGGACGTAGAGACCCAGGGTCCCTAGGCAATTACAGAGTCCGGACCCCTTTATTGGTAATTTAACAAAATAACCTATTTTATTTTATATTTGATTAACGTTTTGTAATTTAGAAAATTGACAAGACAAGCATATCTAGACAAATAATAATAAAATACCAAATATACTTTTTACTCATANCGGACCCCTTTATTGGTAATTTAACAAAATAACCTATTTTATTTTATATTTGATTAACGTTTTGTAATTTAGAAAATAGACAAGACAAGCATATCTAGACAANAAAATTGACAAGACAAGCATATCTAGACAAATAATAATAAAATACCAAATATACTTTTTACTCATAATTTTTATTATTATCAAACATAGGAAACATACGAAATTCGCCTAGTTATAAGTGTTGAGCAAGCGACAAACTTTTTTTTATAAGCGAAAGAATTTATAACCTCGGTAAAGTCAACTTATTGCATTATTTGTGACTCTATGAACAATATAGAGAGTGAATTAATTCTCTCCTCTTCTGTGGTAGATCTTAAGTAATCCTTAACTCTCTTAAGCGCTCAAAATGAAAACAGTTTGTGCCCTGCTCAGCCCCCTCCCGAGGCTAGTGCCCTAGGCAGGTGCCTTGTTCGCCTAGGCGGAAGTCCGGCACCGGGTGTGACGATCGCCCGGGACGGCGTCCTGCTACATCACATCCAGGCCGTGCCGCTGCCCGAGTAAGTTGAACTGAGAAGAAGGCGTAAGGCTATTTGCCTGCTTGCCCTGGAGTGTCTCACCGCGGGAAGCACTTGCGCCATGCACAAGAAGGAGGGACGAAACAGTAGGCCGGATAACTTTAAGGATACGCCCGTACAGTTGTTTGCAAGGAAAATATAAGTGTTACTGTAAAGCAAAATATTGCCGTGCAAAAAAAAAAAAAATCTGGGGCCATTATCTGAAGGAAAAAAAAAGGAAATATAATATACAAAAATANTACGCCCGTACAGTTGTTTGCAAGGAAAATATAAGTGTTACTGTAAAGCAAAATATTGCCGTGCAAAAAAAAAAAAATCTGGGGCCATTATCTGAAGGAAAAAAAAGGAAATATAATATACAAAAATTGTTTTACTAATTATTAGCCAAATTAATCGCTAATATTTCAGTTACGGGCAGTAAATTTTATTAATAATACATCTTNTGTTTTACTAATTATTAGCCAAATTAATCGCTAATATTTCAGTTACGGGCAGTAAATTTTATTAATAATACATCTTGAACTGCTCTGTTAGATACCATCATTAATGTAAATGAAAAACCAGCGTCGATTGATTTTCCTAGCTTGTATTACTTTATATTTCTAAATACATAAGAATTAATGTGTAAATATATATGAAATGGGCTACAATATAACTGTAAAATTCGAAACATAAATTTTATTTAGGCTTTGTAAGTTTTTGCACCTAAAGTTACCCTTTTCTGAAATTATATCACTTTCGTTTATTAAATTATGTTAACAAATCATTGATTTTAAAACATCTTTACATTTTTATAAATTTTTCCAGTAAACTTTTATAAACGAGTATCAATTTCCTTCATGTTCCAGATAACCAGTTTTTTTGGTTTTGCTTCAAACATTAGTGTTTCCCAATCATTATTCACCCAATAAATGTGTCGAAATAAAACTATTAGCAAAAATGTTTTAAAATATAACTCTGGCACCTCGCTGTCACCTAAGTTGTCAAACACTCAAGGCTTGTTCCACGGGCTTTAATATATTGTATTTCTCGTCATGTTGTTAATCATTAATATGTAATAATAATTTTTGAGGACACTGTTTCATAACACTCGCGAAGGTATGCGAGGAATTTTCTTATTCTCTGTCTCATAGTTAGGAATTTAAACACTTGCATCTCCATAAGTTTTAATGCTTTAGAAAATCTCACTAAATAAGATAAAAAGTCATTTTTATTCCGAATTATTGTAAATTCATCTAATTAAAAAAAAACTATGTAGTAGGTCTAATCTCTTTTTATCTTAAATTTATCGTATTTCTGATAATTGAATTTTTTGGGAAGATTTTAGGCCACTTTGTCGGCAACATATAAGATTAATTTTGAAAATTGTATAATTACCTCAGGATTCGCTATCTGAACCATGAGAATATGGTTTTTCGTGGTTACATGTTACGAAATTTTAAATTATGTGATATATTTGAGGATAGCTACTTTCGTAAATATGTATTAAGCGAGTAATTTATTTCATTCAAATCCTGTCGATTGGGTAGTTTGGGAAGGAAAACAACCAAACGTGTGACTCGTTACGGTTTGCAATTTGAAAAAGTTTACCATTGTGAAAGTTTTATGTATGTTTGTACCACTGTAACTCTTAAGACGCAGGCACGATGTACAAATATAATTCTACGTACGAACATGATTGAATAATGACAACTTACTTTGCATTAGTTATGGCCTTCGTTTAAATCTTTTCTATTTAATTTATATTTTAATAGAAACACGCATTAATCCATACGAACAATCAGCAGTGTTTAATAGTTTATTAAAACCCTTTGCCTTTGTTGTGCATTTCGTAAGTAATTAAAGTTTCATGAATTTCTCAACATGTGGCTGAAGATAAACATAACTCTTTTTGCTTGAAAATTACTTCCAAAAATCACGTGACAAAATGTATAAACTATAATACTCTCCTTTGTGCTGAAGGACATCACCGCGCGAATAAATAATGAGAATAAAACTATACAGTTTTATTAATATTCGTAGGAGACTGCACCCTTCCATGTTAGCTTAACGAGAGCGTTGGTTGAAAGTCTGATTTGCAATGTGCATCGACGAGTTTATAATTAGCACGCATATTTCATTGGAACACGATGAAATATGACGATGTCGTTACACTTCACTGACACTTGGTATTTTCGTGACGTGACATGCAGACAGCCAATTATATGGATGTCAGGATTATCATTTTTCTGCCAATCCCCAGGGCGAATAGTTTCCTCTGCGACTCCTTTTTCTTGTTGCTCCTGGTGCAGGTTGATGGCCAAAATTGACCTAGTGTGTCATGTTACACTCCGGTGTATGTTTTCATTGAATTTTAACTTAAAATGTACGGCAGTCTCATTGCCTGGGATTAAAGGATATTGTTTCGTGTCGTTTTTTGCCTGGTACCACTAAACTTTTGTCTGCTTTTTCATTTCGAATGTGAGAACCTGCCGTATTTGTTGATTTCAACACGTGTTCTATTGTAAGGACTATACTCAAGATCCCAAGAATTTGACTCCTATGTTCAGCTCGCGTTGCTAACCAAACAGACAGCATTGTCGAACGCTAGCCGAGTACTTACAAAATATCCGTTGCCATATAGCTACGTTTGTCTCAATATAAAAATTTTTTTTTCAAATTTTTTTTCAACTTTATATACGCAAATTGTTTATGCAACTTGCTTTCCTCCTTTACTACCCGTTAACCTAAAATTCACCACCAGCTGTCCTTTATTGCTTTTATGATCTTTGTATTCTGCTGTCACTTCATCTGTCCCGCCATTTTGCAATAAAACAGTCTCATTTATTAAATATGTGTCTCTCTAATCGCGTGATTATAAAGTGACAAATACGTATTCTCATTAAAACCCTTAATTAACTTGATTGAATTTTAAGAAGGATTTCTTATCTCGCCGGATTACCACACATGAGGTAAGTAATAATACAGGATGTGCGTGAAACGAGTTTGATTATCGTGTAGATGTCGTTCGGGCCGCTCATTGTGGTCACATTGAACATTTATGAATTTATGTTAAATAAACTTCACGGTTCCACAGTTAATTTTATTGGTCAATAGAGGTTGTAGGTGATTTGGTTTTGATATTGTAGACCTTCAAAGTTTGAGGTATTCTTTAATACTCATACTGTATAATGTTCGTGTTTCATCTTGCGTGGTTTTGTAGAGAAGCGGTAAGGCTGAAGGGACTTCCTGTTTGTAGTTCACTGTGAATCAGCTGCTTACAATACGTTTCTCTCACACAATTAGTGAGACCGGAAGTTCGACGCGTGCCATCGCTGGTTTCGCCTCTTCTCCAGACTACAGTCAAAGCCATAACGGGCACCATAGTTTATGACGCAGCCTACCAAGCCCGCAGGCACAAATTTTAAATTGGGAAATAAATTTTTAAGAAATTCCTTTTCATTGTACAAACTTTAAATGTATCTTTTTCGAAGAAAAGTACTCTACGTGATATTTCTGGTAAAAACAGACATAGTATATAATTTTTATGTTTAAAGTTTTTATAAAAAAATAAAAATTTACAAAAAAATTATAAGTACTATTTTTAGACTGATATTTTTTGTTTGTATTCTTAAACATTTTTTAAATTTAAAGAATGTGGGTGTTCATTTATTTTCATGTACAATTTATTAAAAACACCAATAAAATATATTTTTTGGCCTTCCTCGAAGAACAATTGTTCAAAATATTAGACAGTTTTCCACAAAAATGTCATAGATTGCAATATTAAAACTTTAGAATTTTCAATAAATAAGCATTTTCACAAAACTATACAGCACTTTGCTCCACATCAAACAAAGTTTACCACCTCTAACAGTCTCGAGAAGGTTGAGGATTGCCTCTTCTGTTAAGAAATGTCTCGATGCTGAATAAAGTCGTCTTTGGTCATTCATAAGTGGGAAATATTATAAAAAGGCGTTCAATGGGTCATAAACATAATATTTTACAGTTACTGGCAGGAAGGGTACAACTACCTTTCTGCGTAAAGCGATTGCGGGGAGTAATAAAGGAACTTCCAGATGACTGATATAGCATTTGTGGTGCACCCCACCTTCGTTCAGACGCTTAGGTGCACCAAAAACACTACAGCAGTCATCTGAAACTACCCCCATGACTCCCCACTTACGCAAGACCAAAAAATTACTTAATTCAGCATGAAGATGTTTATTGACAGAAGGAGGCGATCCCCAACCTTCTCGAAGATTATAGTCGCCGCCAGATGTGGGCTCTCATTCGATTGTAGGTCAATCAAGTTAATTTTCTCCCCTTGCCGCATTCCACAACTCGTTCTATCATGCTCGACTAGCCTTTTTGCAAAGACCTTGAGTCACTAATGCTCGCTAGTACGGTTTTTTCTTTTCAGGTTCGGTACGATCAAAGATTACGTACGAGAGTTTAAGAAATAGAAAATTTCCGCCACACGGTGAGTTGGTGATCAAAAGAGACCGCTTTTAAGCTGGCGTTAAATAGAGAAATTCTAAAAATTTGTGTGTAAAAATTCGTGTTTGCTCAGAACTCCGATGTCTACTTGCCGGCGCAAATACATTAAGTATTGCTTTTATTTTCAACTGTTATTCACGACATCTAAAGCTGTTTACCAAAGTAAAAAATGCTGTCGTTTTTTATATTGACCTTCCCTAAACACACTTATTTTAGTGAAATAAGTTACGAATTTAAGAGCTAAACAAATATATCTTTCATAAAAAGTATTTTTTTTAAATTTCTGTTGTGGCCTTTAATCAGTGTACTGTAAATTTGTATTGCTATAATTTGTTAAATCCAGTTTTACGAACGAATATAAAAAAAAAAAGTAGAAATATTTTGATAAACTCAGAATAAGGTGAAGAACAAAGTTAAATACTTAACATATGTTCTATAGATCAAAATTTAAAAAAAAATAATAAAAATTGCAACTATCCCTTTTGTTTGCTTGCCAAAAATCGTGAACACATGCAACATCAATGCTACCTGGCAGCAAAAATATTTATTAGCTAGACGACAGTCATTGCGCTTCCCAGCGTGAACAGAATAAACCTTATCAATGGCAAGCCTGGTTGAAGAGAGTGTTGCAATTTGGTGGGTGGTTGTTTGGATTTAAGGGGGGCGGGGGTGGGGTGTTGAAAGGACCACCATGCCGGCAACAGTATATCTTCCAACTAGTCTCTACGATTCTCTTTCCTCCTTTGGTTGCCTCCTTCCTTGTCCCCAGTACAAGGGTCAGCTTTCACGCAGGACAGTGGAGTTAAGGGAGGTGCGACAACCCCCCTCCCCCTGCACAAGGTGAAGGACTGGCTACTCGTAATTCCGGCGTTGACTAATCGCCGTGCGCGTGTTACATCCGACGAGAAGGCAAGCGTCTTGGCGATAGTGTGTCCAATTCCCCGTCGTGGTGTAAAAAGGCATTTCTTTTCCTATTCTGCCGTTAAAAATTCTGCCCTCATTTCCACTGGATCTCTCTGACCAGTAACTGCGAATTCATAAAGGAGTGAGAGGTTGAACTTAATTAGAAATCTGGCACTTTTGAAATCTCTTTTTAAGAAGTTAGCGACTACACTTCAGGTATTCACAGCCCTAATTAGAATTTTTACTGAAAATTAAATATTTGTACATCAACTTTTTCTAACCAGTTTTAAAAATTAACATAATGTACTTTATAATTAGACTATGATGCAAAACTTTTTATTGTACAATAACATGCAACACACGAAAGACATTGAAAAAATTATGATATTGGCAGAGTATTGCAAAATACTACAGGTAATTTCTTATATATGTACATATGTTAATACCATGACACAGCATAACGAAAATTACACCGGAACCTTATTTGCACTGCAGAATCGTCTTAGTATTGGCATGAGCCTGAAGCCGAGGACAAGCAGCGAACACCAATGATTCGCGCATCTAGAAATGTAAACGACTAGAACAAGAAATGACGTGGTGTAGGAAGGTGTAACGCAGTTGGCACGAGCCTGCCAGATTGACAGACCACCCCTAGCAGCGACTAACACCTTCGAGAACGTGGTGATTGTATCACCTTTTGGGAAAAGTCTCGATGGCGTGTCTGGTCTTCTCCGGGCGCGTGTCACTGTGGAATAACCTAGGAAAGATAATCGATTACGGTCTTTGCCCCGCCGAAGAGAGTTTTGCAGTGTGTTGTTGGACTTGAGATGTTTAGCGAGTATCCATGACGAAATATGGCGAGCTGCGGTCTGACGGGGCATAGACAGCGAACTGTGAGCCCGAGACGACTGCATTACGGGGAGTCATCATGGTGCTCCCGTATAGGCGTGTATCAAGAAATTTTGTTTTGGTTCAGATAGGGTTAGCATGGGTGTAGCAGGAAGGGAGTACCAATCCGGTGAACGGTGAAAAAAAAGAGGGGGGGTGGAGGCGTACGTAAGAGATATCTGTCTCTTCGTAAGAGAAGAAAAAAATAATAAAAATACGGAGATTGTAAATTTAAAAAAATGTGCCAGATATATTATACTCTACATTATAAATCTCTACATGTTTCCTGTGTGGAAAATATCCTCATTAAAAAAATTATATTCATGCAAATTAAAAAAAATATCCTTAAAAATTAGTACTTACTTCTTATCTGACTTAAATTCCACCTACTCCCATGATTACCTTCTTTTATTCTTACGATGTAATCTTTCATTAGTAACTTCGTCGCCACTTAAAAGGGCCAGTCATGTATGCAATCAGTCGTTCATTAGTAGTGTTAGTCGGTATGGTGCCTTGGTGTGACCAGTTAGTAATTGACATTTGTATGTACTGCGTTTATTCTCGATTTTATGAGTTCAATATTATTGAGGCAATTTCATGGTCGACAGCCAACATGGTGGCTAAATCGACAGCACTTCCGGCGACTAAATCGATAATTAATACACTAGCATCACCCAGGTGTTAAAAAATTTAAACAATGGCAAACGAAAAATAAGATGGCTGCATACGGTGGAATGAGCAAAGGTGAGATAGGTGGATGCCTTCGGTCTAATTAACCAATGAGAAACATTGGTGGCGGGTCGAACGAACGTTAGTAATCAACCTATAAAAATCACTTTTGGGAGGTAAAGCGAGCATAGGTAATCAACCAATGAGAAATTTGGCGGAGGTATTGGAGGGGAACCAACTAATTAACCAATGAGAAACATTGGTGAGCGTCTGTCGTCTGCTGTATGTGGTGCTGAAGAAAACTCCGGAAATGTAAATATTTTATACAAATTTTTTAATAATAATAATTTTAAATATTTATTTTATAAATTATTAGACATTTTTAATTTTTATAAATTTTTTGGGTTAAGGGTTTTGGGTCAGGGATCTGGCGTCAAGGATCTTTCTTGGGTCTTGGGCCAATGGTCTTGAGCATTGAGTCTTGAATCTTGGGCTTTGAGTATTGAGTCAAGTTTCTTAAGTCTAGGGTCTTGGGTCTTGAGTCTTGGGTCAAGGGCCTTGAGTCTCGAGTCTTGAGGCGATGGTCGGTCGTGTCCGGAGCTTAGTCGATTCACCTGTCATCGAACCTCGGACCCCCTTCATGTACGTCTTCAAATACATGAAAAAAAATTTTTTTTATAATTTTGTTTTAATTTATTTTTATTTTATGAAATTTATTTGATTTTTTTGTTTCAAGTCCATCCAAGTTTACAAGAACAGGGTCAAGGTTAAGGTCACGGGTCAATGTCAAGGTCATGGAGACCCAACGTGGCAAATGGATGACGTCAGTACATGGTGGTAGGCTGGCTGCACCTCCTGTACCCCGTGTCCTTGTACCCGGTTCATCATAATCATTTTACTAGTGTTAAAACAGAAATCAAACGCTCTTCGCATCAGTGAAGTAGCCAAAAGTTTGTTTTCTCACATTTCTCGCAAATATGTTATTTGAGTACGAGATATGTTCTTCCACATTTCTTTTCCGTTTTGCACTGTTCATTAGATTTTTTTTGCAGCATTGACATTAGCACCTGCGCAATACCACGAGTGCTGAAGAACTAAAAAAAAATATATTTTTCATTAAAGCTGTCTTCCTCGAACTTCCGTTGTGTTTAAACTATTCACAAACTGACTTGTTTCGCCGTCATATCGTTTTTTTTTTTGTACCCTTTGGAAGTTGCTAGCTCTCCGACACTTCCATAGATGTAAAACAAGCACTCCGAGCGCTCAACTATATTTCGTGTAAATATTTCACAGCGTGGGAGAAGCCAGGTGAGAACTTTGTGACACTTGAGAATTTGAAGATTCTTTCCCACCCTGCCTTGTCTCCCTTCATTCTTCTTTATGCTTTCCGAATCTGTCTCCGAAAGTTACAAAACTAATGATAAAAAAAAAGAACAAAGGTTTTTTTTTCTTATTCAAGTTGGCCCATCTTAGGAGCGTGATGAACCATTTCTGTTGAGTTGTCTTGCTGCCCAGAACCTCTTCATTTCCTCTGATTGTGCTTGTTTTCTTTCTTCCGTGAATATGTAGTTGCGTTTCTTTCTGGTTTTAGGTTCAAATTTTGTGGAGTCAATCAGTTTCCTGTAAGTGTTTCTGTCTTGTATGGCGTCTTCTGTGATGTTGAGGGCTTTCATGTCCGCTCTGACCTCTGTGAGCCATTCGGTTGCCTTTTTTAGGCGCGAAATGTAGTTGAAGATTTTCTTGGTCAGTCTACTGTCGTCGATGCGGTGTAGGTGTCCGTAGAACTTGAGCCTTCTCTTCCTGATGTTGTCTGTAATATGGTCTGATCTAGTGTAAATTTCATGGTTGCTTTTGAGTATGTATTATAATAGCAAGTTTCCTCTACAAATTCTCGCACAACACCTTAGTATTTACTGGTGTAAAGAACATACTTACATTAAGGAGTATGTGTGTGTGTATAAATGTATAATTTTTACGACGACATATTCAAACGTGTATATTGATCATTATGTATTTACAGAGTATTAATATCACGGACGCTAGCCAGCAAAATGCATTCGCGAAATACGTCGATGACATTTTAATATGCTTTGAAAATCTGCACAAATTTCAACACTGGACATAGTAAAATTGTATTTGTCGCACACTTAATCTCATACCAGTGGCGTCACTAGTTCTTGTTCATAAAATAGTTTTCTCTTAAAATGCATTTCTGTATGTCGTTTGAACTAATTAACATTCAGCTGACAAAACTCGCGAAAATTGTTTTCCTATCTATTTGTAAAACGATAATGAGATATTTCTAATTTAAAAGCAGGGCGTTTTACATGTTTGTAAATCCAAATATATGTAATAAGCCATTTGTAACGACAAAATAGCGAAAAGTCACTCATAATAAGAAAATTATAAAGAGCTTATTATTTTCGTATGTCATGATTGTCTACTTTCGAGCGTGGTTAAAGCAAAATATATTTATTTATTTTGTAATTAATCGGTGATATTTTAACCACGTGCTAATGAAGCCCATTTCTTAAATTATAATGTATAATATCACGCGTGTTTTGGCTACCATAATCGCGTGTGAAATCCAATGAATATATTATCATAAACATTTTTATTGGTTTATTGAGTACATCAAAAAATAATTATCGGGCAAAAATGCCAAAAAAACTAACGTTTTACGCAACATATATTCTACAAATTATCTAATGTCATTAAAAAAACCATATTTTTGTAAAAATTGTAATTAATAGACTAATTTTAATTTTTGTCAAAATTATAAATTATTTTTGGTTTAAAGACAATGTAATACTTCACTTTAATTTTTGTGGTTACCTCAAACACATTCTTTATATGTTACAAAAGATTTTTAATTCATAATTATATAATTAAGTACATAATTGTGAAAATATTTATATAATGTTTATATAATGGGCAGTTATTTATAATGAGCGACTGTAGATTAACAAATAAAATCTTCAATTACATCACCATACTAAAGGTGACCACGCAATATGTGGAAGAAACAAGAAAGGACTTAAAAGAAGTTGGAGTCGATCCTAGAGAGATCTGGAATAAGGAGTTGTTTAGAAGTAATATTGACAAACGTAAGAGGTTCCAGGAAAAATGAAATTAAAAGACCAAGAACACTTGGTCAGATGAAAGAAGAAAGAACCTGAGCACAAGAATGAAGAAATTTTGGGGGGGAAAAGAAAATACTGACCAGGAAACAATTGGTTTCTCGCGGCCCACAGTAGGCCAAACTCGAAGACAAGAAGAAGAATTTGTAATGGTGTAAGATCACCATTTACACGAAAATGTCATGTAGCTAGAATACTGACCTAGTTTAGACAATTATTTATAATTATGACTTTTAATATTTAGTTAATTATATACGTATGTATGTGGAGCTCACAATATCATCAAGGGTGCGAATATTTTAGAGTATCGGAGCTTACTAATATATAGCCTACAGAATATTCATCAGAGATCAATGCACTTTCTTACCTAATGTACTCTTCACAGATAATGAGGTTTTTTTTTCTTGTAGAAAAATTAATTAGAAGCCGGCTTTATTTACTCCTATCCTTCTGTCTTTGTTTTCGCTAAATAATATAAGTTCTGCTACTCTCTGCAATAACAAGCTTTATATTATTGACAGGAGATAAACCCCAAAAACAGATTAATCTTCATTACATTTGCAGTTTTTTACTTTAAACGATGGTTTTCTTTGCCATATCAACAAAACTTTCGCGGTATTTGAAGTAATTTGAAAATAGTATATTAGTTTTACGAATTAAAGCAATTTCCAAGATATACTTCCAGTTTCAATTTAACTGCAGTTAATACATGAACGGTTTTAGCTAATAAAAACTGAAGTATATAAAACTGTTTGTTATATCAACTGGGAAAAACTCGACTACTCCGAGAAAATGGCTAGAGGTAATGTCCAAAACCGGAGTCGAACCGCTGTGGGAAGCGGCCTGACCACCACACCACACTGCGGTTCCTGAGTACAGTATATTCACGGTTACTTCCAAGGTTTCTGAAGCAATGCGGAAGTTCTTCCTGGATGTTCCTCCGCCTCATGCGAACAATGCTTAAACTATATTAGTAAATTACACCGAAGGAACAACGCACCGCATTCGTGTGAACTCAGTGTAATAATATTTAGCATGAGGACTCTTTCTTACCAGGCGTTAGGAACACACCTATTTTTTGCCCGGTTTTCATTCACATTTATTATAAGTGAAATGTTAAAACGCATAGATAAAATATAAAAGAAAATTCATTTTAACCGGACATGAGGTACTTTATTTTATATTCTGTTCGCGGTTTCATCACACTTTTTGAACCTAACCTTTAAAACATCACCCCATTTATGACGTGTTTGGTAATTTCCTAGATATGCCATGTATCGCAAGCGTTTCATACTTCTTTTAACCTAAAAATACGTAATTTTTTGTCAATGTAACCTTTTCCTAACATTTTATACAAACATGATATTACTTAATTAATAGTTATATAAAATGTCTACAGGATGAGACACTTAAGGCACGCCACCTGAATAATACTGCCTTTTCAGTGGTAGAAGAAAATTTTTCAGACAAATGTTATTTGGGTCTAAGGAGCTAAGATACTGATAGTTTCCCCATGCGTGGAAGGGTAAAGAAAATACAAAGGTCAACTTCGTTACTTGAAATGGAACGATAATTTTTATTAATACCCCTCGACAGTGCCTGTACAGATGTAATAAATACCATTACATTTGCCGGTCATTCAAGACCGCTGAAGGTCAATGACAAAGCAAACTGCGCCGCCGCACGGAACAATGGGCCATTAGTCTGCGCTGTGCTTTTCTTGCGATCTGACAACTTCTTCGTGATAGTCATTCAAACTTGCACAATGTAAATGGCAGCTGAAAGAGTTGATACGGTTTTCATTGATGGCGAATGTCACCGCAGCATTAGAGCAGCAGTACGATTGTATGCTGAGCGGTATCCTGATCGTGCCACACCTGCACGACCTGTCTTTGCGAACATAATAAAAACATTTCAAGAAACTGGGAGCGTGGAAAAGAAAGGACGCAAACGACGAAAAACAGCAACTGACGAGGGAAATGCAATTTACATCTTTGCTGCCGTAGCACACACTCCACATGTCAGCACGAGGCAGTTTGAACGTGAGAGTGGGACCAGTCAACGGAGTATTCTGCGAATATTAGATAGCAACAAATTTCATCCTTTCCACATTTCACTTCATCAACAGCTACATGGAAATGACTTTCGACATCGGGCATAGTTCTTTGAATGGTCTCTACGAAAACTACAAACCGATGACACGTTCCTGTCTAAGATACTGTTTACCGATGACACGTTCCTGTCTAAGATATTGTTTACCGATGAAGCGTCATTTACAAATCATGGGCAGATTAACCTTCGCAACATGCACTGCTGGTCATCTGACAATCCACACTGGCTGAGAGAAGTGGATAAACAGAGATCATGGTCTGTAAACATGTGGTGCTGTGTTGTACATAATCGCCTAATTGGTCCCTATTTTATTTATAGGGCACTAAATAGCATAAAGCATTTACAGCTCCNGCAGATTAACCTTCGCAACATGCACTGCTGGTCATCTGACAATCCACACTGGCTGAGAGAAGTGGATAAACAGAGACCGTGGTCTGTAAACATGTGGTGCGGTGTTGTACATAATCGCCTAATTGGTCCCTATTTTATTTATAGGGCACTAAATAGCATAAAGCATTTACAGCTCCTNGTGTTGTACATAATCGCCTAATTGGTCCCTATTTTATTTATAGGGCACTAAATAGCATAAAGCATTTACAGCTCCTAACAGAAGTGCTGCCGCAATTATTGAAACACATCCCACTGGACATAAGGCAATCCACGTGTTACCAACACGACGGATGTCCCGCTCATTCTGCACAGAGAATTACAACGGTTCTTTACAGAACTTTCGGTGGTCATTGGCTCGGTCGGTCTGGAAACATGAAATGGCCTGCACGTTCCCCAGAATTACAGCCTATGGACGTTTAACTGTGGAGAATGTTAAAAAGAAACTGGTCAACAAATACCCACCAACGACTCCCGAAGACATTAAAGGCCGTATAACACGAGCTTGTTCTGCGATAAGTCGAGATTAATTTCGACGTGCGGTATTTCCGTCCAGAATCGCTTTACAGTGTTT
Source organism: Clitarchus hookeri (assembly GCA_002778355.1). NCBI lineage: Eukaryota > Metazoa > Arthropoda > Insecta > Phasmatodea > Phasmatidae > Clitarchus > Clitarchus hookeri. The sequence continues at coordinate 291,965 of NQII01002434.1, read as the reverse complement.
ACCAATGCACAAGGTAAACAATTTGAACACCTGGTATTTTAATATAATAACATAGGGAGTGTAGTGTGAGGCTGGTGTTTGTTTTAACAAACGCCAGTCACAAGACGACTACAGTCGCTACAGGACGGCGCTACGTCGGCCCATTGTTCCGTGTGGTGGCGATCTTGAATGACCGGAAAATTTAATCGTATTTATTACATC
>NQII01002434.1:217239-291759 GCA_002778355.1 Clitarchus hookeri | reverse complement strand
ATAAAAATTATAATTTCATTTAAAGTAACGAAGTTGACCTTTGCATCTACTTTACCCTTCCACGCACGGGGAAATGTTCTCTATCAAGTTATCAGCGCCTTGGAAACAGTTCGTATGCAAAATATTATTACACTGAGTGCTCAGGAATGCGGTGTGTAGTCCCTCTGGTGTAATTTTCTAGACTTGGCTAAGCTAAGGTAGCATGAGGCGGAGGGGTATCCTGAAAGCAGAATTTTATCAGGGCTTCAGAATAGTTGGAAGTAACTGTGAATGGACTATAACACGAATATAAAACGATTTCGATGCTGGAGATATTTAGGAAGCAACAGACCACGCCGTACATGGGGTGATTTTTGAAAGGTTTAAATTAGTGTAAAGAAACCATGAACAGACTACATATCGGTGATGAGTAGTGGTTACGAGGTGTTTCGGACACACGAACTCGACGAGTGCGCGGCCATTTTTCAGCGAGGGAGCGCGCGTGTCCGTGCGTGCGTGTCGACGCCGCCGAGAGCGCATTCTGGTGGGCCCGCGCGCGAGTTCAATTAGCTAATGAATCAGCGTGGGGAAAGAAGGGGTTGTTTACCGTCCCACGCCCCTTATTCACACAGCAGCCCGCGAAGAAGGTTCGTCACAGCCGGGGGGTGATGAATGGGAGCTGTGCGGCAGCGGCTGCTGTTTTTGTTTTCGCCTCGGAGCGTGGAAGACCATTCTCGACCGTAGAGGTAAACACTGCCAGGGCACGGGACGTCTGTTCCTGCAGCCAGCACCTTTGTTACACCAACTGGCAGAAACTTTAATCCTCCCAAAGGATATTCTAAAGAATACTCTTAACACACATTTATGTCTCAATCATTCAATTCTTCAAGCTTATTCATTTCGAATATTTCTCTAATTGCACTCTTAACTTCAGTTCTGTGGACTGAGAAATAACTACACATTTTAAAATCAGTTCCTTATATTCAAGATTAATAAAATTACGATCGGTTTTCCATACATCCCCCACAATGTATTTTAAAATCCTGCAGGTGGGAAAAGTAGAAAAATGTTAAAATGCCTTCAAGTAAACTTTTCATGCCTCTGCGAGTTGAGGTTTTTTTTTTAAAGTTGAATGTTTTTTCACTTAATGGTACCCGTTTTCCTTTTTATGACTACAGTCAGGAAGCCATGCCTAAGCACAATTTACACGCATTATTGTAGTTTTATTTTTCGTTTCAAGTTTTTTCACTAGTCGCATGCATATGTAACACAGTTTCCATATGTAGTATTCTTTTTCTATGTTTTTTTTCTCTTGTCAACAAGTGATTTTGTTTTTTTTTCTCTTTATATATCTCCGATAATTTTGACGTCAAACTTCTATTTGCATGCCGTCACAAGTAAAATAACACATCTCTGGTATATTTCAAGTTTTTTTCTTTAGAATAATGAACTTAACTCCAAGCATCATTGCATCACTGATATAATGAAACGATATCAGCATAAACACACACAGAAAGTTACACAAGGATTAACAAAAAATGCAACTTCAACTCACGTGAATTAATATATATTATATAAACGTTTGCGAGGAAGTTAAAATATTTTAGTTCTACATCGCGCGTCTCCGTAGAGTAAAGAAAATAAGAAAACATGAATTTGTAGCGAGAAAAAAACATTTTATAACTCCCATACACTCATTAGAATCGAATGCTTGGTAGATATTCTCAATTAGAATAGTTATCTTATAAATTTAACCAATCCACAACAAAGTTACATCCTCAGAATTATGTTTCCATCTCAGGCTCTAAGACTCACTCTATAATAAATTATAAGGAAAATAAAAACATTTACAGAGACGACAGGTAAAAACATTATACTTTGACGAATATGCATTCAGTCACGAGAATTGAAATATAAAACACTCATAACATTGTTTATACAATAAGTGAAACTTTTGTGTTACATTAACGCGATAATTGTCACTCCATCCCTTCTCCAAACTTTCGCTTAGAATTTTTTTCCCTTTCCTGACGCTTCGACGATTGAGCCCCTTTCTCACATTTAATACACTAAATGTACTCCCGTAATATCCTCCGGCATTCCTTCCATCTGCTACTCATCAGTCGAAAGCCTACTATAATCCCACCATCAACTACCACCCCTGCACAGCGCACAAACACAGCGGCAGGTGGAAGAAAATATTAATTTTGAAACTTTGCTTTACACATCCCTACCTAAATCCACAACCAATGTTTATATAGTTCAGATAGAAGATGACGAGTCCAAATAAAAAAACGAACGACTCGATTTATGAAGTTCCATTGTCGTAATGAAAACCATATTGGAAAATTTATTAACTCACTTTAAATACACACTTTCCCAATAATTTTCAATCAAGTTTCTATATTTAAACCATTAAATGAAGTAACGAAATAAATATATTAAGTCTTCATTGTGGAAAACAGTAATTAATTAACGAAGGTTTGCAAAAAGACAAAAGAATGTGAAAAACATTTTTTTTTACTTCTTTTTTGCTACAACATTGGAAGGAATGAGAAAATTATTATTTAAGGTCATTTATAATTTGCATGATAATATTTAAAACTTATAATTTTTTTTCTTATGTATGAAAAGTTTCTGACAGAAAATCCGAACGTGGCCGTAGGATATATGCCAAAGTGTTAAAAGTAGTCGGAAAAGACTAGCTGAAATGATCATATACACTTGCTTTTGATAAGAAAGTGATGCGTGTGTGTTTTAAAACGAATATATAAATATATATACACACACTTATGCGCCTGGAAAACAGTAAATTTAATTCAGCTTTATAAATAATTGCAACTTTATTTCATCATGTAGATAATATACAAGACTAATATACTAAAAATAACCCTCGGTTAGTGATTATGTACTCTGTCTTCAAAAGTTATTGCAAATATCACATAGAAATTTTTGAAAATAAGATCTTGAATTTTACAAGAAAAGTAGAAGACACTGATAAATATAGTTTTTCGTTTAAAAAATGTGGGCCACAACAAACTTAATAGTTAAAAAATTGATTACAACTACAAGGACGAAAACACTTAGGAAAACACTTAATAATCACTTCATCATCTGCACTACACACGAATGTGCCAAAGCGCAAAAATAGGTTCTAAAAGAACAGAGCTCAATAACGTTTTTTAATTGCATAACATTGGAAGACTAATTCATTTATAAATTTAAGAATTAAGAAAAAAATATATATTTACCCACTGTGCATACTTGTACACACGGACGAAAACAGAGGAAGAAAATAAACGTTTAGCAAATATACCTGAAACAATAAATAATGCACAATCATTTGAGAAGATATTGCTGTATGTGCACAGTGCAAAAAGACAATCGAAGTTTCATTACTACATATAGCATTATTGACTAATATTGACTGTGTATGCTCACATATCTAAGTTCGTTCAACACGCCCGAATATAAGAGGATTGTCACTACAAAACAATAGATTAAATTTAATAAGTTATTCGACATGCAAGATCATAAAGCATGGTTTTTTTTTACACCAGTGGTCTTCTGTTTGTCCTCAATAGCCTCGAAATTATAACGTTTTATTTTTGACGACAACCTGTGCAAACCATCATTCCACTTTTCTTATTTTCCCATTGGCCTGCGATAATGACAAATGCTGCGGACAACTTAGCAGGTGGCAGGATTATAAGCATCCGNACTTATTTTCCCATTGGCCTGCGATAATGACAAATGCTGCGGACAACTTAGCAGGTGGCAGGATTATAAGCATCCGTTTCTTCTGCCACGGTGAAAGCGATAACACAATCCGTGCCGTCAGGAATTCAGGTCACTGATTTCACCAGTGAAAGAGATAACATAAAGCTCCGAGTATTNTAACACAATCCGTGCCGTCAGGAATTCAGGTCACTGATTTCACCAGTGAAAGAGATAACATAAAGCTCCGAGTATTCTACAGTTCAGCCGAGAGGACATGTTATGAATCAGCATAGCTTTGGGATTAAAAAGACAGACTTGCTGATCGCCTACATTGCAACTTTTGAAATAGTCTCGACAATAATCGTCAAGTTTAGCATTGGTGCCATTTCCAATACATAAAATCATAGGTTTTTTTGTGGTTAATTTCAGTAATTAAATCCCACCACATCTAAGAGACAAGAATAATACTGGAAACCATTTTGTAACTACTGCGTAATTTTAATATGTAATGTTCCATCTTGTACAACTAGTGAGCTCTAAATTTGAGCCAGTATTATCCAACAGGTTTTACGGCCCGAAGGCCGGCCGTCCATCCATCCTCCCGCACTGCAACTGTACTGTGATGTGTAAGGCAGTGCATGGACCTTTCTCCTCTTCTTTCTTCGGGACATGACTTTTCTTTGAGCCGTACACGGTATTCTACCTGTTTATCAGTAAAACCTGTCTTCCCCACAAATTAGAGGTATTCCGACATATTACTTTAAAGCCTTTACCCAAATACTCCTTCATGGTCCTCGGAAAGTTCTTCTCGCCGTTTATCATATTCATCAAGCCTTATGACTATTTTTGTGGCTAAATCTTGCCATAACTTGTGAAGAGCTTTGTCTGTCATGACATTTTCCAATCTTAAGTCAACGCCCTTTCTTTCTGCAATTATTTGGAGACATTCCCTTATATTTTCTGTCTTCAAACAGTTCATGAGTACATGCTCCATTGTGTCATCATCTTCACAAACGCCACACAGCGGAAATTGCACCAAACGGAATCTATCAAGTTTCTCCTTTAAGTTGCCATGTCCCGTAAATAACTGTGCACTATAGTGGTTCATGGTAATCCACTGGGACTTCATCCTCTCTTGCACATATGGAAGCAACTCAAAGGTAACTCTTCCTTTTTCTGACCTTGACCATCTATCTTGCCGTTCCCTAGAAACTTCAATCAAAAGATCTTGATTTTCTTCCTTACTTAGCTCTCCGTTCCGTGCTCTTTCCGCGATAATTCCACGAACTTTGACCAATACGTCAACTGGCAACACCCCTGCTAATACTGGAAGTGCATCATTGGATACTGTCCTTATACCCTTGTTACTGTCAGCAGTGCCGTCCTCTGAGCACTAAACAATTTCCTTTTATGCGTCTCCAATTGAGCCATGTTATAAAACATAACAGCTCCAAATGCAGTAATAGCTTGAAATACTGCTCTCTTATTGTCTGTATAGTGCTAAAACTTAATCCCCAACTGGTATTACCAATGCTTTTCAATTGTTGGAACACAACAATTGCCTTTCTAGAAACATATTCAATATGTTTAAGGTAACTGTTCTTCTTATCCAAAATAACTCTCAGATATTTCATCTCTNTAAGGTAACTGTTCTTCTTATCCAAAATAACTCTCAGATATTTCATCTCTCTCACATGCTGCACAGATTCCCCGCCAAAATGCACAGTAGGTGGCCTGCCAAAACTTCCTTTCAACAACATGGCCTTTGTTTTTACAATGGAGAACTTTAGCTTGTCTTTATCCGTCCATTTCTTGACCTTTTCCATGATATCAGCAGCTTTTATCTCAAGTTCTCTTGTAGCTCTTCCAGATATTAGTATCAGTCTATCATCAGCATAGCCAAAAACCGTGCAACTAGGCGGGAAGTCAAATTTCAAAAATCCACTGAAGAGGATATTCCATAGAATGGGTCCAAAGACCGGTCCCTGGGGGCATCACTTCGTCATCCTTTTCTTGACTCGTACAGTTTTGGACGAATACAGGCCTATCTCTCTTGGAAGTAATCTAGGATTACTCTATAGATGTTTGCTGGACAACCCTTTATCTTTAGCTGATGCATTAATTCCGGTCACCAAGTATTATCAAAGGCACCTGCGATGTCAAAAAACATGCCTAATATGTATTTGTCATTACTTTCACTTAAGTATTTCTTGACAGCATACAACAAAAACACTGTTCCTTTGCCTTTGCGGAACCCAAACTGTTTTTCACACAGTCAACCTTCAGTTTCCAAAGCTCCAACCAATAATCTGTTTATGAGCTTTTCATAAACTTTGCCTATGACCGGAAGCAACGTCAATGGTCTGTAAGACTTAGGATCATCACGCTCTTTTCCATTTCTTTTGTAAAGGACCCTCCTCAACAATCCCATCTTCCATTGGGAAGGAAGCACTCTGCTCTTGAGGCATTCATTCAGAATGTTCAGGAACACTTTTTTTATCCTTGAGAAGGTTCGCTTTAATATTTTAGCTCCAATACCATCAATGCCATGAACCTTCGCATTTTTTATACTGTACACCACATTAGTCAGTCCTTCCATATCGAAATCAGGTGAATCCTGTTCATCCGGATATACACTCATGGTCCGCCTCTTCAATGTTGTGGAATTGTACGTACTGTATCTGTAATTTTTGTGCTGTTGTTTATTGGCGAATCAGTGGACTGCACAGAGGTTTTAGAGCCAGGCCAGTGTAATTCGCTAAAATTTTGTTGAAATCACTTCCACGTCAGTATATACCAGGACACTTTAGAGCTACACCGTCACAGAACCTGACGGTTTAGAATTAATGAGTTAAAAATCTTCCGGTTAATAAAGTTATTGTTATAAATAACGTCCTGCTGGCAGCGGAATGTAAACATTAGCTCAGAAAATGTAGTGCGGAATATGAATTAGCTATGACTNAAATAACGTCCTGCTGGCAGCGGAATGTAAACATTAGCTCAGAAAATGTAGTGCGGAATATGAATTAGCTATGACTTGAAGGGACGCAACAACAGGGTGGAAAGCGGTTAGTGGGCCGTTAACTCCCCCCTGATAGACGTCAGAGGGGGCAGAGCGCCAGTTTTAAAACTATTCAACAACTGCCTTAAATATACTTTAATTTACTCTGGAAGTTCCTTTTTATATGANGAGCGCCAGTTTTAAAACTATTCAACAACTGCCTTAAATATACTTTAATTTACTCTGGAAGTTCCTTTTTATATGAAGCTACGAATTACTTAAAAAAATGTTTCCATCAGCTGGCGAGAAATGGAGAATTTGTTTTCTACATCTTTTGAGGTGACATTGATTAAGCATAAGGAATGCCTACTCACAAGAAGCATCATTTGGAAATTTAAAGTTTATTAAAACAAAATTACAAATATTTAAAAAATAAAATTACATTATTTTTAAATTGATTATATACGTGCCAGAACCTAAGATGTAAAATGTTCATAACATTTCAATGTCATGAATGGCATACTGCTAGAAGAAATTTTCATTTTGTGTTCATAAATAATGAAAACAAAAACGACGATAGCGTCTATTAAATTATTCAACTTGAAGGTAGGAACTAAGGAAGTGTTCTTTGTTTTTTTTTTTTTGGCCACCCGTTTCCGCTGAGATTAACACAATGCCGGGTCCCTAATGGATTGCATTAAAGCACCATCCCAAATTTACCTGGATTGATTTCAGAAAAATATTAAAAACTGATATCAGGATGTATGGATAGGAAATCGAAGCTAAACCTTCCGTATATTATTCGAGTGTGTTGTCACTGCGTCACTTGCTCCGGTAATAATGTATAGAGATAAACTGAACGCTGTAGTACCAAGCCAAGTAAATGTCCTTAAAAATTAACTCAACAGCTTGTTGAGCTTTGCGAAGAGACTCAATAACTATGTTATTTACACTCTCATATTCACTGAAAATTTCAATTACAGGTATCTAGCATGGGCGGGCAATGAGATTGTCAGAAATGTCTAAGTCAAGCAGAAATGTTACTTACACAAAAATGTATTACATCAGTAATCTATATCGAAGTAAATTATATTATGGCAAGTAATTTTCCGTCTCATTCTTTACTTTCACTACGACATAAAGAAGATACTTGCGAGAATTGTTTAAGTGTGATAAACACACATAGAATCTCTAACGTAAACAAATGAATCGCATTAAAAATTAAGTTGGCGTATGCATTGAACTTTCGGAGAGAAACCCTGAAGAAAAATGTTTTATAAAAAATAAAATGTACGTAATACAGGCCATTTTTTAAACTGTTAAAATGATTTCCGTCTTTATATGTTGGTGTTATGTGCCAAACGGACATGAAATGCAAGGTTTTTCGCTGTACATAGAGTTCTTCAGCGAAGTACTTAACGTAACCACTTATACGCGAATTCGCAATTCTCTTTGTTAGCTACCTTTGCTCCAGAAATACTAGCCGACTTAGCGTAAGTTATAAACTGGGAAGAGAATGCATATTCTATAACACAACATTTCTGGGGAAACATTTATTCTAATCAAATGTCCAACATTAAAGAAGAAAATTGAATTTAGCTCAATTTTGTTTAGTGAAACGTAGAATTCTGTATTTAAAAAAATTAAATCCATTAATTTATTAAGAGAGAGTACTTTTATTGGTTGGTATGGGTCAGGAAATGAGTAGTTATTCGCCATGCAGTTCTGCTTCGCACATTGCATCAGTCTGTCTCTTGCACTAGTTCTATGGACACTCACATGTCATAATCGATTAGCAGCTACAAAGTTACACCCGCCATGATAAGGCTAGCTATACGTGACAGTATAGTGTGCACAGTAAAGGTGTAATGTTATAGAGCACCAGATCATCAATGACATCATATATATTTAATACACTTGTTGTCAAATACACTCCCTTTGTTTGCCTACTAACGCTTTAAAAATTTTCCATTGTATTTTGTATGAGGGTATCATTAATTTATGATGTAAACACCACCGGGGTTATTAAATACACTTTCGTTTAATGACCTTGCTTTTCGTTCATATTTTTAAATCTATGCACATTACGTTCTAGCAAAAAAAAAAAAGAAGTAAATATATCGTTGAGCTGTTTTTATTACATCCTTATAATTTAGTGCTGATCAAATTTACAAAAAAAATTAATGAGAACGTGATAATCATACAAGAAAAAAAAATCTTAACATAAAATAATATTTGTGATGAAAATCATGCGGAAAAGTTTATAAAAGCAAATAAAATGTTTATGAGGTCTTAGACAAAGTAATTTTTAATGTCACGCTGCGCATATGTTCAAGAAAGTTATTGCGATCCTGCATTTTTGAGGATGTGAAGAATTTGTTTTTGCAGTTACGTGTATGTTTGAACCTCAAAGAATAAAAGGCGAGTTATAAATAAAACACACATACAATAAGCCTTTAAGAAATGCTATTCACTTAAAAAATGTTTTTTTTTTTTTTCCATCAAATGTGTGTTAGGAGTATTTCCGTCACTTGAAAGTAGTGAGTGGTTAATACAACAGGATGGTACAACACAGTTCGTGAGTATTTGTGAGAAATGAGCATACTTTTATTGAAAGTAATCCTTTTTTATTTCGAAATAACCACATTTTTTAAAAATACAATTCATAATATATATATACAAGAAGAGTTGTCTATGTTTTCACTTGTTTTGTAAAGGCAGGTTTCTTATTTTCGGGTTAAGTCATTGGCAAGCCACTGATTTGTGAATAGTTTGAATTCGTAAACGTAAATTAATTTCAGTGAAAAGACATCTTGAAGATAATATAAATTAAAAAGAGCAGCAGATATAATCAGACTGGTTTGATGTATGATATTTTCATATCCTGATTACTTAGATAACTGTTTATCGTAACGTGTTTGTAAATTCGACGATACGAGTTTCAAAAATATTAATAACTGTTAAATTTCTGAGTATGAGTTCATCCAAATGTACACTTTTTTGACTTGGTCAGAACGCCTGGCTGAAAAGCTAGATCCCGTGTAAGATCAAAGCTGGAACAGGGAAAATTTCTTTCCTGGAGCAGAGATGATTTTTATGTTGTTTCCGACCATCGTAAGACGGAAATCATTCGTAAAAATATTACTCAATCACTCTGTCTTTTACGTCTCGAGTCAGTCAGGGTTTTCATAGTCGCATCAAGGTCACTTTTTCGAGACAGGATATAATGGCTTATTTTCAGTAAAATACAAAGAATAAATTATTGTGGAAGAGTAACAAACACATTTAGCGCGAGAAACAGATAAAATCAGTGTTATCGGTGGGTACAATATTTTTTCTTCGAAAATCATCGGTTATGCGAAAAGGTTACCAGCAAATATTTTATATAACATTTACTACCCAGTGTGTCTAATAAGAAATGAAAACTATTATCAGGGACTAGTAAAAAATAAAAAACTAGATATGCCATTTTTTTTATCGAGCTTTATAATTCTTGTTTTAAAGACTGTGTATTGTGGTAATATGGGAGAAAATGCTANGTGCCATTTTTTTTATCGAGCTTTATAATTCTTGTTTTAAAGACTGTGTATTGTGGTAATATGGGAGAAAATGCTAAAATTGTGTAGGAAAATCACATACCGTAGAGCTATTACATTTAATTTACCTATAAAACACTTTGCTCGATGTTGAATCGGGGCGAATCCGAACACACGCTCTGACAAAACATAAAACATACACTATATATATACAGATCTTCGTACGTGAAGCTAGTGCATGTAATCAGTTCTAGCCCGGAAACCTGCGGTAATATACACTAAGAGAGAGAGAGAAAGAAAAACGTTAGTGTTGATGCAGTGCTATGCCTTCGTAAAAACTGTGGAAATCCGCCTGCCACGCAAACACCAAAGCAAACACTGCAAGACCCAGCGTGCACATGCAATCACAAATCACAGCCCTGCCTCCTCTCCCACGGCAAACGAAGCAGTTCAACGACCGCAAATCAACGACATATAGTCCAGTCAAAATAGACATTCCAGCTTGCATTAATTCCCAACAAGCTGGATTTTTGTGCAGGCCTTGAANAAGCAAACACTGCAAGACCCAACGTGCACATGCAATCACAAATCACAGCCCTGCTCCCCCCCCCCACAGCAAATGAAGCAGTTTAACAACGACCGCAAATCAACGACATAGAGTGAAAGTGAGTTTGTTTATGTTGCAGTGTACTGCCTCACATTAGGGAGACCGTGAGTTTCACGTGTCACAAAAAAAAGGTAAATCGTTATGCAGTTATTTAATTGAACCTTAATATTTCCAAAAACCTTCAGTATCGCTATTTCNCAAAAAAAAGGTAAATCGTTATGCAGTTATTTAATTGAACCTTAATATTTCCAAAAACCTTCAGTATCGCTATTTCTATAATATAAATCAAATGCTAATTTAATATTGTTTTTATCATTAATAATACTAAAGTCTGCTCAGCTCATCCAGTTAAAATCATGAGAATGTTAAAAGATTTAATTTGAGAAATACTGACTGTTTGTAAGCTTTCAGTAAACTCTTAAAGCTTATAAATATATTTATTGGTCATCTGTCGTCTGCTTGTGTAAACAATTTACATTCGGCAGTGCCAATGGAAAATTTGCTACGATTATAAACGAGTGTGATACGCCTTTAAACAATTGAGCCATGTCAAAATATAACGCCCAAATCATAGTCGTAATGAGCATTAAAGCGCGTATATTATCTCAAAAGTATTCCGTGATATAANAAAATATAACGCCCAAATCATAGTCGTAATGAGCATTAAAGCGCGTATATTATCTCAAAAGTATTCCGTGATATAAAATTACCTCTACTCATGGAGCATATTTCTATTCATCAAGATAGAAGCAAAGCTTTCACACATTTAAAGAAGACAGAATTGAAAATACTGTCATAAGCAGCTGTTTTCACTCGCAGAAGTTAATAAAAAAGGCATTACAAGAACTGTGTATTCACGATGCTGGAATGCTACCAAATCCAATTCGTAAAAATGTTATGGATAACAAGCACACTTAACAATAACATTAAATTGATATAGCTAATGAATCTACTGCCCTCTTAATGGGTAAAATTATTTCTTAATAAAGATCTTAAATAGTTTAGATCCGAGGCAGGCCTTCACGTTTCGTTGACAGTAATATCATTGGAGATGTAACCAGAAACACACGCACAATTAGTGAGACAATTATAAATAAACGCGTGCCTCACCCGAGACTCGAACACAGAAAACGTCGTACCATTAGATATCATGCAGTCAACTGCATTAAAGAGGTAGAATTCGAAGTATCAGCTTCATATGTAATCATGTTAATGTTTTAGTGTATATGGTTTACTGACCTGAAGTATTTACAGAGACGTCGTTTTGAAAATAAGTGTGCTTCAGACACTTACATCATGTAAGTTTGCATGGCCTTCCCTAGCACTAATCATGTGAAGAACTTGGTGTAAATTAATACAATGATTCTCGGGATATGGCATAAAAGTGTTATTATCTCATATGATGATATCGTATAAAGAGACCTAAGAAGAGGTTCTGTAGATGATGCTTCTAGTAGATATTATCAACATAAAAATTTTGGTAGAATTTGGTTTAATGGTTCAATATAAAAGACAAATGTATCTCAATTATATATATATATATATATACATATATATGGCCACCATTTTGAAATAAAGTTTCTGATCCACTTAAGTTATGTAAGTTTACATGGCCTTCAATAACACTACTGGTGTGAGAAATTGAGTAAAAATTAGTTTAATGATTCCAGAAATATGGCATAACTGTTTCAGTTCCTGACCTGGCATTATTAAAACANTTGAGTAAAAATTAGTTTAATGATTCCAGAAATATGGCATAACTGTTTCAGTTCCTGACCTGGCATTATTAAAACACAAAAAAAAAAAAGTCTACAAAATGAAATTTCTGTACACATAAATTATTTCTTCAAATTAATATGTTAAAATATAAAACTTGGTACAATTTTGTTTTAATAGTTTAATACAAATTTTAAAAAAATCCTTACCTAAAACACGTGAGGTTTTCTGCCCTACCGTAGCATTATTTGTGTGTGAAATTTGGTGGTAATCGGTTGGTTGGTCCCCGAGATAAGGACTAAATCGTAAATTTTTCATGTGACGATCTTCGTAAATGTCGGAAAATAGTATATGCATTAGCGCATTTCTTATTGTTATAGATACTGCGAGTATATTAAGTTTGGTTGAAATTTTTTGGAACATGTGGCATATCAAGCGAAAATATTTAGATGCTTGTATTTTGACATATTTTTATGCATTAAAATGGACTAAAAAATNGAAAATATTTACATGCTTGTATTTTGACATATTTTTATGCATTAAAATGGACTAAAAAATATTCTAGTTTTTCTCATGAATTTGGTGAGAATCACGTAATTGATTTCATAGAGAAGACATAAAAGCTTATTTGAAATGTGGTGCTATATTATAAGATAAAAGAGAAAAACTTTCATCCTCAAGTATAAACGCACCAGAAGCTTGCACATATACACTACCAACATACAAACTTACTGTACGTTGAAATTGGTTAAATCGTTTGGTATATAAAGCATAGTGGGTTTTAATGTNTTAATCAAACTGCATTCCAAATTGGTCAGAGGAAGTGTAGAGAAATCTCGGAGAACTTGTTTACTAAACAACAAATAATAAAAACAATTCTAACATCAAATACAATCCACGCCGTATTTGCTAGTGGTAATGGCGGAAAAGAAGTTCAATGTTGGGACACGGAGATTGGTTGTGCGTAGTCGGCGAGGTTGGTCTACCTCATATTTAGTCTATGACCTTGACAGCTAGCGCAGGTGTGTTAGGCAGGGGTCTCGCGATATACAGAGTGGTATCCCGTTACGACTGCGCAAACGAATTGTCCCGTTGCCTGTACACAGCCGCGCCCGTGTACACCACACGTCTGTGTACTTCCGACCAATTCCACTCATTCAATTACGTGTGGTCTGAAGCAAAAAGGTTTCGTGCGTCAATTTCATGTTTGCGCGAATTGTTGGCAAGGAACGTGCCGCAAGTTAGGTTAAAAAAAATCTAACGTATTTAAAACGATGCTATTGATTAACGGCTTTTCACGATAAAGTGAGCACTTTTGAAATCAACCTTATGAAAAGTCACTGATCCTACCTGCGCATATTTTAACGGGCGCATCGAGTGACACGGGTCCAGCAAAGTTGGTAACGATGGAGGGAAAATTTTCCAAGTATTAACNATTTTAACGGGCGCATCGAGTGACACGGGTCCAGCAAAGTTGGTAACGATGGAGGGAAAATTTTCCAAGTATTAACTTAAAATTAAAAGTCTTACGTAAAAATGTATGATAACTTGAATTATTTCTTTCACCTTATTTTTTTAACGTGTACATGTGTATAAATGAGCAAATTTGTAACANTTATGATAACTTGAATTATTTCTTTCACCTTATTTTTTTAACGTGTACATGTGTATAAATGAGCAAATTTGTAACATATTTACTTTGTCAATTATTTCCCGGTTACGCCTGACCTACTCATGAATAAAGTGATAAGTCCATGGCAGTGTTAACCATACATAACACGGAAGAATACACAACGTGCATACAAGTAGATCTTAAGCAGGGGTTTCAAAAGTGCTCAGATTAAATTTGAACAGCCTATAGTGTAGGCGCGTGTCTTTAAGGTGTATTTGTGTGATTCTCATCATGGCTAAGCTACGTTATCTATGTAAACTACGTTTAAATATTTATATGGGCAAAGTAATGTCAAGGAAAGCCAAGTTTTTTTTACGTGTAGTGTAGCCTTCATCTTTAATTTCAGCCAGTGGCGAAATANAGTAATGTCAAGGAAAGCCAAGTTTTTTTTACGTGTAGTGTAGCCTTCATCTTTAATTTCAGCCAGTGGCGAAATAGGCTTACGATTGTTGTTGCGATTTCTAGTGCAATAAAGAACGTTATCAAGAGCATTGCCAGCGAATACTACAACGGCGTAGTTTAAATGGGGTATCAATGTTAAAGAAATTCCTTCTTAATACATCAGCTTTAAAAGTAACGTTTCCCAACAAAATCATTCTACGTGACATTTATTAAGAAATACCGACACGTTATGAAAACTTGTAAATTGTAATTTTTGAAACTATTTATAAAATTTAATATTTAAGTGTAAATTTTGCAGAAAAAAACACTACTAAATAATGATTTTTTTTTATGTTATGACGTAGAAGTATTCTCCGAGAAAGTCTCATTTAATATATTTTTTTGTTTGAAACACTTATCTTTAAAGTTGATAGGTTGAGCAGGAATTTCTTTAGCATATAAATTCCGTATTTTCCGGCCAGGTAGGCAGCGCCTTTAAGGCTCCTGCGTACCTGGTGCTTGAAATGCGTCGCAGAGTGTTCGAAATTCACGTTTTTCAAAAAACTTTTAAGCGCGCATTTCAGACGACGGCTGTTGAGTGCTTTCAAGACATCACATACATTAGAAACACCATTTCAAAGTACTCCAAAACTACTAAAAACAGTTTTTTTTCTAAGTATGAATACAAAACTATTAAAGGGCCCTGCACCGAACCTTCCTACAGATTTTCCACCAATAAAATAACAGGGTCGCTGCTGAAAAGTCCAATGGGTACACGCAGTGCGATGAGAACAGTGCGCGCCAGTTCAGAGCCTTGCGCTTAGTGGCGATGGCACACTTGGTGCGGGCGGCAGAGTCGTCCTTATCGCTCGCGCGCTTCTAGGCCTCGAACGCGGAAAGAAGCTCCAGGTAGGCAGGGGCCTTAATAACAGGATACATCGCGCGAGTTTTTTTTTTTTGCGGCTGCATCAGCGCAGGCAACGGAACACGNAGTAATGTCAAGGAAAGCCAAGTTTTTTTTACGTGTAGTGTAGCCTTCATCTTTAATTTCAGCCAGTGGCGAAATATGCTTACGATTGTTGTTGCAATTTCTAGTGCAATAAAGAACGTTATCAAGAGCATTGCCAGCCAATTATACAACGGCGTAGTTTAAATGGGGTATCAATGTTAAAGAAATTCCTTCTTAATGCATCAGCTTTAAAAGTAACGTTTTCCAACAAAATCATTCTACGTGACATTTCTTAAGGAATACCGACACGTTATGAAAACTTGTAAATTGTAATTTTTGAAACTATTTATAAAATTTAACATTTAAGTGTAAATTTTGCAGAAAAAAACACTAATAAATAATGATTTTTTTTATGTTATGACGTAGAAGTATTCTCCAAGAAAGTCTCATTTAATATATTTTTTTGTTTGAAACACTTATATTTAAAGTTGATAGGTTGAGCAGGAATTTCATTAGTATTAATTCGTCATATAAATTCCGTATTTTCCGGACAGGTAGGCAGCGCCTTTAAGGCTCCTGCGCACCTGGTGCTTGAAATGCGTCGCAGAGTGTTCGAAATTCACGTTTTTTCAAAAAACTTTTAAACGCGCATTTCAGACGACGGCTGTTGAGTGCTTTCAAGACATCACATACATTAGAAACACCATTTCAAAGTACTCCAAAACTACTAAAAACAGTTTTTTTTTCTAAGTATGAATACAAAACTATTAAAGGGCCCTGCAACGAACCTTCCTACAGGTTTTCCACCAATAAAATAACAGGGTCGCTGCTGAAAAGTCCAATGGGTACACGCAGTGCTATGAGAACAGTGCACGCCAGTTCAGAGCCTTGCGCTTAGTGGCGATGGCGCACTTGGTGCGGGCGGCAGAGTCGTCCTTATCGCTCGCGCGCTTCTAGGCCTCGAACGCGGAAGGAAGCTCCAGGTAGGCAGGGGCCTTAATAACTGAATACATCGCGCGAGTATTTTTTTGCGGCTGCATCAGTGCAGGCAACGGAACACGGCCCAGGTGAGAGCAGTCGAGGAGATGTGTAACCCTTGGGAGTGGTGGCTAGGGTGGGGGAAAGGTGGAGAAATATGCAAGGAGGGGCAGTAAGGGAGGGCGTACAATAGCAATGGGGTCGGGNTTTTTGCGGCTGCATCAGCGCAGGCAACGGAACACGGCCCAGGTGAGAGCAGTCGAGGAGATGGGTAACCCTTGGGAGTGGTGGATAGGGTAGGGGAAAGGTGGAGAAATATGCAAGGAGGAGCAGTAAGGGAGGGCGTACAATAGCAATGGGGTCGGGGGCCTCGGTCGATAAGGTCGTCACCACCCCGCCAAAAACTTATCTCCAACCTGCCCTGGCGAAGGGCTTTATGTCGGGGGCCCAAACCCGCGGTACCCGATGAAATTCGTGAATTTCGCTACCCCCCGGCCAACAAAAAGGGGAGGTAAAAAAATGTGAAAGCGAACGGGAGATGAAATATCGTCCCATGGGGTCGCGTGCATGTTTCCACTGGTGTAAGTGACCTAAATGTTGCTCCCTCGAACGAAAGCAAGTGGTCGTCACAATGACAATCCGTCAACAATATGAGACAACATTTTCAATATATCGGTGTTTAAGAGCCGAAAATTATTATTTTTCGTACATTTATTACATATCTTATTATTTGGTTCTGGAATAAAACAATAGGCTAGTAGAAAACATGAAAATGGTGGAATATTAATTAAATAAAACTAATAAAAATCTGTTGTAATTTTAATGAATTTTATTTGTCTGTTCAAATCTCAAAATTAAACAAAATTAATACATTAGGCTAGGTATCAAAATAATTCTGCATGTCATCAGAATCTAATGATAGTATTTTCTTGGTAAATTTCTATGCTGTTCACGCTTATTTCAGTTTTAACTGCTGAGGGTGAAGCGTGGTGAGTAGAGAGCAGTGCCTGAGTGCAAAGTGCGGGGAAACGGGAGATCCCCGAGAAAACCCGCCAACCGGCAGAATCTTCCGGCATGATTCCCACATGCGAAAATCCTGAGGTGACCCCACCGGGAATATAACCCGGTACGCCTTAGTGAGAGGCTTGAAGTCTGACCACTACACCACCAGAGCCCTATCGAATTTCAAGAAAATTGTCAACAACACACTCCTGTGATTTCAAGAAAAACATGATCTGGAACCCAATTTTGTAGCAAAAGAACTTTCTGAAACTTATACGTATCCAAATTGTATGTCAAAAGTCCCTCATTTACACTCAACAATCGAATAACATTTTTAAGTTATAGTTGATAACATATCGCGAAGACATAAATTTCTTCAAAATATAGAAAAAATATTCTCTCTTGAGTGACCATGGGTGGTCATGAATACTTAGCCATGTTTTTAGCATGCAATCGATTATTCACATTCACATAACTTACGAGAAACATGCTTGAAAGAAATAAAACGATATTTATTCCGCCACCCTATACGCAAAATAAATTACGGGAGAACAATTTGATATGTGGAAGAGGATACAGGTATATTGTATGAAGCTGTAAGAAGTTTGTCCACAACGGAGAATAAAATACTAAAGAGTGGCTACCTTTGTAATAACCGTATCAATCTTAATAGTACTTTAGATAAGTAAATAAATTTAATAAAACTGGACTGCAAATTCATAAATGCTGCATTGTATTTTTGCGTTATAATGCGTCAATCTCTTGTTCCCATAGTTAAATATAATTTATATTAATGTTTTTGAACATAAAAAAATACAACAAATAAATTTACTGTTATAAGGAACCAAAATTACACTTTTCTAACATCGCTATAATTTATATATATATTCAGCTCTATAATATCTCATTATTTCTGGTCGTTCCGCATGCTCTCTTGCAACGCTTTCAAAATTTAAAAGTTTTAAATATTATTAATTTATAAGGAACATTTTCAAGTATATGCATTACAGTGGTAAAAACATAAAAATTTCAACCGACTATTTTGTACTGGTATCTACTGCACGTTCTTGCTCTTTGCTTTCTAGTTTCGTTCTTGGCAGCAGAACGATATTAAGGCGTTTATTTAAACCTGTTGCATGAGCACGCAGGGTAGTCAAAACGTCTTTACTATGTAGGTACAAAGAAACACCTTAAGGTCTCTTTGACAGCGGAGTCATTGGAGACAGAGCAAGTTGTTCATAGAAGCAGGAAAAGGGGGAAGAAATAGGCCATGCATGGCCTATAGTGAGGAACGATTCGAGACACCACAGAAAACACAAATCATGGTGGTTGGTCCAGGATTCAAGCCCAGGTCTTTCCTAATGGTTGTCCGAAGGGCTACCACTGTACCACCTCGGTTGGTACTTTTACGAGCTAATATTTTTTGAGAAGATCCGTCGGAACAGGGTGAAATGCAGAGGCATGTCCTAAGTAAAACCGGATGTTGTGATTAAGCGGAGGTGATTACAATTTTCATTCACATGTCGTTTGTCAGGAAATTTTTTTTACGTAGTTATATTGATATATGTAGAGAACACTCGCATGGCAACGGATGTGTCTAACTTCATTGAAAATTCGATGGCATTCGTGCGGTCTGACGTCACTGCAATTCGTAGGATATGACGTGCGAAACAAAAAAAAAAATTACTTGTCGAACGTATTGCCTAACGTGACGGCGATACCCGATATGTGACATATCACGCTACAGAAGTACACCATTGACGTCACAGCGATTCGTGGTAAGTTAACGAATGCGGGAAACACATTCGTACACCTAACTGATAAATCTTTGATCGATAAGCCTAAACATATGGTGGGTAAAAATTTCTTCTACGCTCTGTTGATCGATGAAGCTTGCCAGTAATCCTTGTACATAGGCTAAGTGTTCAGAGAAAGCGTGCAACTAAAAATTGAAATGAATAAACAAGTTATTCTGTGCTCATTCCCTACAAGCAAAACTTTTAAGCTTTGGGCACTTCATTAGACATTTAATTTTACTGCACTTTTGTGAAGAACCCGAAAATTATCGATGGTTTAGAACAAAAACCTCGTATTTTACTGAACTTAGGCGGTCTTCTTACCTAAAACCAGAGGTCTACTACTAATATACGTAGTTAATTCTTTCCCAATAGAGAGCAGTGCCTTTTCATTTAGAGCACTGTAAAACGTGGGATACGAGGTTACCCAACCAGCAGTAAAAGTTATTTTCGCTAAAAATGTTACATACCAGGTTTTTATTCTGAGCCATCGTTATGTGAGCCCTACTCAATTCCAGAAAAGTTCTTTAAGTCTGCAAAATGGTTTGCTGTAAATCTCGTAGTTTATTTTAAAACTTTTTTTTCATGATCTGCAAGTAATTATTTTCCATTAGAACCACTTTCTGGTATAATACTTAATTATACCTTCATATGTGCAACAAGTATTATACAAGATGTTCGGGGTTAGCAGAGTAATTTTTAAAGTCCTGATTGTCATCTACTTTTAATCTCATTTTCTATACTTCTCACAAATGTAAATTTTTAATTGTCGTATATCGATCTATGTAAACCTTTTGTCGAAGGGACGAAGCTGTGAAATAGTTAGGAATGTAAATTTTTTATATAGAGCTTTTTATTGCCGTTGCGTGCGAAAAAATGTAGCATTACTACGGTGTCAAAAAGTGAAAACGTCAAACATTTAGCATGGCTATAAAAGATAACTGCATCTTTGCCCACTTTACGCCACCTGGACAATGCTAACCAATATACCCATCAGGACTACACAGTTACAAGCTGGAATTAAGTTTTTTACAGGTTGATTTAAAAAGAGCTGAATTAACCACGAATCAGCTAAACTAAAGTGGTCCTTATGTAAACGATATTATTCTGAAACACAGACTAAAGTTTACTCATATACTGTCTTAAGTCATATGGCCAACATTGAAGTTCGCAAACGTATGCCTTTCAAAGATGCAGTTGCAACTCTACGGGAATAGGCTCGAATAGTCTCCTAAAAATTCCGCCATAATCACTACTTTATCGAGATGAGGTCAAGCATATAAACTGAACGCTTTCTTGATTTGTTCTAGCAGAAGTTCTTAGACAATGTGATGTCTATCGAAGAAAACCACGTGATTTGGTTACTTTAAGGAATTTTTGTCCGATTCCAAAAATATTCAGCTTCTATATTTTTATCATGCTAAATATCTTGTAAAAAATAATTTATGTGATAATTGTAACCATTCAATTTTGATGTGTTATGTTTTGCAAAACTTGTGTCTACTTGTAAGACCAAAATTTTGGATAAAATGTTTCTTTTCGGTGTAGGATTTGTGACCTGTTACAGCGCATGAGTTAATTTCCTGTGAATAGTAACTTTTTATTTTTAGTGTACACTTATGGTTTATAACTGGCCCTGTACACCGCGACGCCCTGGTAAGGGAAGAGAATTTCCGTTTCGTCTGTAGTATGTTGGGTTGCAGCTAGCAGTATCTTCGGCAGGCGAAAGTTGTATAAACTTCGTGGGAAGTACTCTTTTAATGGAATGTAACCAACATTGCCCAGTTAATATGGGTTATAAACTGTTCGCGTTTAAATACTTTTCAAAAGCCTCCACTACATTCCTGCCCATTCCGTCGTATTCTCCTCATATGTAAAATAACCATCGTCATGGAACCGATTTATTTATTCAATCGCCAACCAGTTGTAACCGTGAAATCATTGAACATGTCAGTATGTTATCAATATGGCCATTCTTACTGTTAAGTGCATAAAAAAAGTAAAATAAATATATAACTCTATACAAAAAGTTGACGTAGATTTTAATACGATGTCAGAACGTAGAAAAACGTTTCCTAAATCACCGTCAGCCTTCCCAGGTGCACGCAGTAAGGGATACTAACAGTATTCAGTGATAGCGTGACCACGTTACTACACAGGCTGTTTCACATACGCTTCCTTCCCCTCCAGGCTGATCCAGAGGTTGCCCTTTCACGATGACGTGATTGGTTCCTCGTGGTGGCGAGGGCGCCACCGCAACTCTCTGCTTATCTTTTGGAAGCCTGACGTCACTCTCGTCTGCTAGAAGATTCAACCTCCTGTGAGACGTTGCGCGAATTTTCTGGTCATCACCTCCACCCATCTATTTGCCTGACTGAATGGGAATGTGCAAAGGCAACAAAATTATTTTTTTTTTTACATTTCAGAACAATGGCGTCTCATGACAATCGCTTACTCGATCGACGTATAAATTGTGTATAGTTATGCCTTGTCTTAGACGTATGTGCAAGGCGTATGATCAGGCTAAAATCACCTTTGCTTTTTATCGTTCTTTGTGTACAATAGTTATAATTATGCATTGTTGATGTATATTGAATACGATTTTATGGTGAACATGAATTGGGCTCTGTTACCCCACGTTTTTTATATCAAAAAAGAAAACAGTTATTTACAGTATAACAAGAACGGAGTTACTTTAATTATATGGATTCTTACGCTTGATGTACCGGAAGGCCCGGGCGTTGGGCCTTTTCGGTCATGTCTGTTCACTGATATTCAGAACAATCCATAAATCTCTACCAAAATAGCTGGCAGGACCCTGTGAAAAGTAACACAATGAAAATTCTGTACTAAATAAATGATTTTCAAAACTGTTCCGGAAATGGTAAAAGCGAAAGTATTTTTTTAATTTGTGTCGTAGTCATTGGCTGAATGATACGATGGGAAGCGACGATCAGCACGTCTCGCTGTGTTTGGATCTTGAGGGCTGCTCTTCTCCATACAATGCCAAAGACAGACTCCTTGCAAGGTGTTGCCAAGCGTTGTACACATTGTTGATGGCGTACTTGTCTCGAATACTGTACCGCTGGGAGGGCAGATCCGCTGGCAATTCGGTGCTGTGTTTCACAAACTGCAACTGTCGTAATATGTTCTGGAATCTTCGCTTGACCTGGATACTGACGCCATCGCTGTAGTTGGCTTGCCTTGACCGCGTTCACTGAATCATAACAACACATAAAGAGCTGTTTGATGCATACTATGGATTTCTGTAAAACTGAATGTTTTTCGCGCCAACAACGGAAATTGGAAAGTTACAAAATGTAAGCTATCTGTCTATTAACCATTTCGTGAAAAAAAAACTCATGTGGGATATGCTAACAACACTGTTAAACCCGCCTATAAACTATTTAAACTGAGTATGTCGCTTGCAAACTGTCTTTTATTTTCTTCAGCAGCAGTGACAGTAACTTAACAGTATTTCACAAAACAAATTAACTTCTTATCTAGTTTTAAATTGAACACATCATTATAAAATTATCATCTCAGGAAAGCGCAGGTGTTAACTCAAAGAAGTCCTACTGATCCGAGCGGAAATCGTTCTTCAGCTTCGTTAAAAGCAAACCAGGACAAATGAAAATAAATCAGACCTAAGAATCGAGGGGAAGAAGTCACCCAGACTGCTTAGACGAACAAGCTGTTACAAGAAGCNAAAAATAAATCAGACCTAAGAATCGAGGGGAAGAAGTCACCCAGACTGCTTAGACGAACAAGCTGTTACAAGAAGCTAAAAAAGCTTTCACGCAAGAATCGCATATGCAGAAGGTGAGTAAGATGGCTTTTGAAGCTGGAAAAGGAGGAAATATATGAGAAGGTAAAAAAGTCCCACTAGGAGGATTCCAAGATACCTTTTCTGTCCACCGAAAATTCTATTTCCGAACAACATTGAAACAAAATAACGCAAAACTTGAACTTCAGATAAAATATGAAAATACCAAAATTCCTTCTTGTGTTACAGAGGAAAAGCAGCAGGAAGTTCGTCCTGGTTTCAACATGAAAAAAAAAAATGCTTCTCATGCAGACTGAAGTGCAGGCGAATTTCGCCTCACAGAGAATGCTGAGAAAAAAACGGGCTGATTTGGAATGATATGGAGATGTCCTGTGGCATCTTTGCAATGTCTTTAGTTGTTGAGTACCGTCTTGCATATGCAAAATATTGCGCTGGAACAGAAACTTAATCTTTCAAAGAATTCACAAAAATTGGGGAGGATGTAAAATAGAAAACATAAACCGATTTTAGTAAAAAAAATTTCAATATTATATTTGAATTGAAGGTGACGATAAATGTGAAGGGTATCACTCGTATTATCCACTTAAAAAAAATAAAACACTTAAGTTGGTCATTAAATCAAAATTATTACAGGGGTTTCAACTAAGATAATTACATATTTACTAAAAGTAATATCTTCATTTACATCATAATCTTTCCAGCACAAAATACCACNTCAACTAAGATAATTACATATTTACTAAAAGTAATATCTTCATTTACATCATAATCTTTCCAGCACAAAATACCACTATCATCTATATTATTAACAGACCTTATAATTAGATAGGCACACTCTGAGAAGAATGGAAAAATAAATAAGTCAGTTATAAAAATGCTAGGTATATCAAGAAGCCCTTGCAAAGCAATGCATAAATAGGNTCAACTAAGATAATTACATATTTACTAAAAGTAATATCTTCATTTACATCATAATCTTTCCAGCACAAAATACCACGATCATCTATATTATTAACAGACCTTATAATTAGATAGGCACACTCTGAGAAGGATGGAAAAATAAATAAGTCAGTTATAAAAATGCTAGGTATATCAAGAAGCCCTTGCACAGCAATGCATAAATAGGNGATGGAAAAATAAATAAGTCAGTTATAAAAATGCTAGGTATATCAAGAAGCCCTTGCACAGCAATGCATAAATAGGCGCCACAAAACAAAATAATTTCCGATAAAAGAGTAAAAGTATGACATTTTGAACTTCGTAATTTCATTTAACGTTTCAGGATTGCTTAAGTTATGCTCCGAGGTGCCCCAGAATAATATCCAGTGAAATCACCCCCCCCCTGAAAAAGCTGCTGAGAAAAGAACAAAATAAGACAAACTACTTGAATTGCGCTTATTGCATTAATTTTTTTATAAATTTGGAAAAAATACGTTATCTAAAAAATTATAAAGAAATTTAAAGTTTTATACAACATTTCAAATTTTTTCCGGTCCTGTTTAAATAACAGTGAACTTGAATTTTGTCATTATGACCCATACATGCTCCATGAAATCGGATCACTTAAGAGAAATTCATTGNTAACAGTGAACTTGAATTTTGTCATTATGACCCATACATGCTCCATGAAATCGGATCACTTAAGAGAAATTCATTGTAAAAACAATTTTGAATAATTGTTTATGGCGCCAGTTTAACTCCGGATATCTTTTAACTAACAACAAGATATTTAACAACACTTAAATTAAAATATTATCTTCTTAATAAAATTGTATTTGAGAAAAATTAATTTATATAGTTTGAAACAATCTTGTACATNAATTAAAATATTATCTTCTTAATAAAATTGTATTTGAGAAAAATTAATTTATATAGTTTGAAACAATCTTGTACATAATTTTTAAACTGTGCTAAATTACTAAATTAATATTTTATTATAATTAAAAAACATTTTTATGTTCTTCCAATAATTACTCTTTTTATTAATAGGTAAAAAAGAATTACCTTTGTTTTATTAAATTTTATTGTTAATCAATTGTTTTATATCGTTGAATATTTCCCCATTAAAATTAAATTAATTAATTTAAATTTTAAAATATTACGAAAATTTTAATGAAGTTCTACAATCAAAATCCTGGGATCTGTCACGAGCGATTTCTACTACCGTCAAGAAAGACATTCATGTTGAGAGACAACCAGCAGTATACCTTTACAATTTACAAAATTAGAATTTCCAGATATGATTTTTATCTTTCTCTGTAAACACTTTCACCTTTACTGGAAATATTCGTTTCATTCAAGCGTTGCGTTTATTGAAACCCTAACACTTTATTTCATTCTAAGTCTCAGCATATGCAAATGATGGAAAAATTAAGTGCTGCGCTTCTCAGTTGCATCGGAAAACCACCTAACAGTTACCGTAAGTACACTGAAGTTCCAAAAAAACTGGTACACCTGCCTAATTTCATGTAGGGCCCCCGTGAGCACGCAGAAGTGGCACAAGAGAACGTGGAATGGACTCGACTAATGTCTGAATGTGTGCAGGAGGCAATCACACCATGAATCCTGCAGTGCAGTCCACAAATCCATAGGAGTTCCAGGCGGCGGAGATCTCTTCTGAACAGCACGTTGCAAGGCATCCCAGATATGCTCAATAATGTTCATGTCTGGTGATTTAGGTGGCCAATGGAAGGGTCTAAAGTCAGAAGAGTGTTTCTGGAGCCACTCGATAGCAATTCTCTACATCTGGAATTGTCCACGTCCGTCGGAATGCACAATGGACATGAATGGCTGCAGGTGATCGGACAGGATGCTTACGTAACTGTCACCTGTAAGAGTCGTATCTAGACGTATCAGGGGTCCCATTTCAAGCCAAATGCACACGCCTCATACCATGACAGAGCCTCCACCAGCTTGAACAGCCCCCTGTTGACATGAAGGTTCCATGGATTCATGACGATGTCTCCATACCCGTACACGTCCATCCACCCTATACAATTGGAAAAAAGACTCGTCAGACCAGACAACGTGTTTCCAGTCATCAACAGTACAATGGCTTTGTTGGCGTGCCCAGACGAGGCGTAAAGCTTTGTGTCGTCCAGTCAACAACGGTACATGAGTGGGCCTTCGGCTCCGAATGCCCATATCTATGATGGTCCGTTGAATATTTTGCACGTCGGCACTTGTTGATGCCCCAGCATTGAAATATGCGCCAATTTGAGAAAGGGTTTCACGTCTGTCACGTNCCAGTCAACAACGGTACATGAGTGGGCCTTCGGCTCCGAATGCCCATATCTATGATGGTCCGTTGAATATTTTGCACGTCGGCACTTGTTGATGCCCCAGCATTGAAATATGCGCCAATTTGAGAAAGGGTTTCACGTGACAGTGCAAATTACTAAGAGCAGTCAGCAGCAAAGTCCCGTTCGTTCACGATATTTTTCCGGCCGCAACGATGTTGAAGATTTGATTATTTGCCGGATTCCCGATATTCACGGTACACTCGTGAAATGGTCGTACGCGAAAATNACGATGTTGAAGATTTGATTATTTGCCGGATTCCCGATATTCACGGTACACTCGTGAAATGGTCGTACGCGAAAATTGCAGATGCTATGTCCCATCTCTCGTGCGCCGACTATAAAACCACGTTAAAATTCACTTAAATCTTGATAATCTGCCATTTTAGCAGCAGTAGCCAATCTAGCAACTTTGCCAGACGATAGTTGTCTTATATAGGCGCTGTCGACCGCATCGCGTTACTCTGATTGGTTCTATGCCTCTGTTATTTGCATGCGCACGCCTATACCAGTTTTTTTTTCTCTCCAATGTATCATAACTTTGACCTTGTATAGAAATATCTGAAAGTGTTTTAAATCCATAAATATGCAGTTTTGAATATTCATAATTTTTTATCTGATACACCAAATACAACATTAAGTTAGTAATTTAAGTGTCTCACATACTGTTTTTTTTTAATCATGGCTATGTAAATATGTTAGGTTAGGAAACCCCTTTCAACAAAACATTATTCTTATTAAAACCAAAGTTGATGCTCCAAATCCCTTCTCCTTAACGCATTTGGTTGCATGTCAGCTTACGGTGAGGTTTTTTTTTATGGGTTTGAGTTCCGGACAAGGCAGCACGTGTGTATTTGTAATTTTCTTATTAGTGTTGCACGTGTTTCTGGCTATATCACTATTGGCAATGTGTTCAACGAGACTTCAAGGGCTACCTACCGTATAGCCTTTTAAACAATTCATCAACATTTTTTGCTTTCGTGTAGAGGAAAGAAGACTCATTAGTTATATCAGCAACTTTTTTTATGTTTTCTAACATACATTTTTTTGTTTCAGAATTTAAACAATGTTTTTATTTTATCCAAACCGAAAATTTTCANTTATGTTTTCTAACATACATTTTTTTGTTTCAGAATTTAAACAATGTTTTTATTTTATCCAAACCGAAAATTTTCATTTCAGAGTATGGGAAAGACAATATTTGTCTGAACACGTATTCAGTTTAAGAACATATAAGGATTTTTTGAGTGCTTTTCTAAACGCGAAACTAAGGCGCCTTCTGCTACATTGTTGGTCCTGTAAGTATAATAAATGGAATTTATTTCACTTTAATTACAATTATTTCTTTCCAGATTTCTCTTTGTTAAAGTTAAGATATAAGTAAATATTTTCTTAAAATATGAAAACTAAAGAAAATTTAACGTAATTTACATGATAGCAACCATTTAATAGAGAGTTGAAATTATCATAAAAATATTAATTGAAAATGACGAAAACATTTTCCGAGCGATTTCTCACTCAGTAACGCAAAACAGAGCATGGCAATACAAGCGGGTAAGCCACAAAGAGGGTATTATATTACCTTATTACTTATTCATTAAAGAAAATATTTTATTGGTTCAAGGAAATACTGAAGAACTGAAAGCCGCAAGGCTGTTAGCAGTTCGCAGCGCTGAAAGACTAATCTCAAAATATTATCTATTCTGTACTCTTTCAGCGCAACGTCACATTCGCGGTTCATTTAATGCAAAGCAAAATTATGGAAACTGCAGTTAACCATTAATCAGTATTTTGGGGGAATCATACGTTATGGCTACAATTTTCTAGGACAAACTTTGTTACATGAAATAAATTAAGTTTAAAAGTAACTGTCTAGAGTAGAGAGAGTAGAAAGGTTCGGATGNTTATGTTTTCTAACATACATTTTTTTGTTTCAGAATTTAAACAATGTTTTTATTTTATCCAAACCGAAAATTTTCAATTCAGAGTATGGGAAAGACAATATTTGTCTGAACACGTATTCAGTTTAAGAACATATAAGGATTTTTTGAGTGCTTTTCTAAACGCGAAACTAAGGCGCCTTCTGCTACATTGTTGGTCCTGTAAGTATAATAAATGGAATTTATTTCACTTTAATTACAATTATTTCTTTCCAGATTTCTCTTTGTTAAAGTTAAGATATAAGTAAATATTTTCTTAAAATATGAAAACT
Source organism: Clitarchus hookeri (assembly GCA_002778355.1). Classification (NCBI taxonomy): domain Eukaryota; kingdom Metazoa; phylum Arthropoda; class Insecta; order Phasmatodea; family Phasmatidae; genus Clitarchus; species Clitarchus hookeri. The sequence goes on along the minus strand of NQII01002434.1, from coordinate 263,124 downwards.
AAAGAAAATTTAACGTAATTTACATGATAGCAACCATTTAATAGAGAGTTGAAATTATCATAAAAATATTAATTGAAAATGACGAAAACATTTTCCGAGCGATTTCTCACTCAGTAACGCAAAACAGAGCATGGCAATACAAGCGGGTAAGCCACAAAGAGGGTATTATATTACCTTATTACTTATTCATTAAAGAAAATATTTTATTGGTTCAAGGAAATACTGAAGAACTGAAAGCCGCAAGGCTGTTAGCAGTTCGCAGCGCTGAAAGACTAATCTCAAAATATTATCTATTCTGTACTCTTTCAGCGCAACGTCACATTCGCGGTTCATTTAATGCAAAGCAAAATTATGGAAACTGCAGTTAACCATTAATCAGTATTTTGGGGGAATAATACGTTATGGCTACAATTTTCTAGCACAAACTTTGTTACATGAAATAAATTAAGTTTAAAAGTAACTGTCTAGAGTAGAGAGAGTAGAAAGGTTCGGATGNGACAAACTTTGTTACATGAAATAAATTAAGTTTAAAAGTAACTGTCTAGAGTAGAGAGAGTAGAAAGGTTCGGATGTCTCTTACCATCGGGGTCTTAAGAGCCAGTGAGGGTGAAGCGCGGCGAGTATGGAGCTACGACCGAGTGCAAAGGTGAGGTAAACGGGAGACCCCCGAGGAAACCCGTCTTACAGCGGCATCGTCCGGCACGATTCCCACGTGCGGAAATCCAGGCGTGACTCCGCCGGAAAACTAACGCTGTTTGCATTGGCGGGAGGAGAGTAGTGTGACCACTACACCTCCGCATACCCCTTAAAGAAGGAGGTTGGAGATTTGTTCCATTCGACCGCTATTTTTGACCTTTCGTTTCTCTCGCTTTCCATCCACAGGAAGCAGTATGGTGGCCGGCGTTCCATTCGTCAGGTTTAAATCCCCCTGGGTCATTTATGTTTCGCTTTCCTTTGCTCCGCCTCGTAAACAGGAGTTGCGAGGGCAAATCGTTTGCTCGGTAGATTTTGGCGGGTTTAACTGGTTCGCTTTTTTTAAAACAAGAAAATCTTTAACCTGCCAACTTATATTCGAAGAATTTAATATGTTATGGATGATGAAATTTATTTTAAAATAACATACGTTGCGGGAAAATTATTAGTTAACACAAACTATCTCAAAAATAAATATAATTTCAGCTTAAAGGCGTCTNAACATACGTTGCGGGAAAATTATTAGTTAACACAAACTATCTCAAAAATAAATATAATTTCAGCTTAAAGGCGTCTGCTATGTCCGCTTGGAAGAGGTTAATAACTCCTTTTGACCCAGGTCACTTTGACCTCAACTGTCACGGCTCCACAAGAGCAAAGAAGAGAGGCCGAATGGAACCATACCTTGTGTCTTCTAACATATTATTATTTCTTCTGGGCTGGAATGAAATTATAGTTGCATGAGTCACATGGCATGCTTTATCATAGATGGCTCAAGTTTTCTATCAAGTTGCCTAAAGAAATAAAGGTTTATGATGTTTTAGCAAAATGCAGTGCTCAATAAATGCTACTACTTATACATTTTCTGACCATGGTTGTGCTTGTACAATTGATTTATTATAATATATAACAAGGCTCACTTAAATACGCCGCTTTAATGAAATATATGCTGACATATAAACAACAACATAATTTAGTACTAACTAATTCATTTTTCTAAGCTAACTTCCAAACTCTAGTGGATTTGAAATGTTGTGTTATTCTTACTACAAGACTGGCTTAGAGGTAAACTTCTTTACTTTACACAATATAATATTCAAGTTTGTAGATAACGTGTGTATGAGTTATTGTGTAAGAGGTTCACTTTCTTGATTTTTCAATATAATGATCAGAGGACGTCTAGAAACAACGCCAGAAAATTCAATCTTATTTGTTATGGCATAAAAAATGGTTAATTGTTTCTCACGTTTTCATCGCTTGTCGGACATTGCCTATTAGTTTATTGTATTTAATATATTTCTTATCGCCAACAATTTACACTATTTAACTTTCACTCACTCTGTTCTTAATAAAATAATAATTCTTTTTAATTCGTACTTTATAATTGCCGTTCACTCACGCTATCATTAAATATAGAATATTTATTTTGAGCTCGTGCTACAAACAAAGGGTGTTTAAAAAATTCATGGATGTTTTGGTTGACGTAAATACATTTTACAATGAAGTGATAACATTTTAGTGGGTTTCATTATACACAACTGGAATCACTGAGCTGATTTAAGTCTCTATTTCAAAACAAATTATCACTCAACAAGGCAACTTTTCTAAGGAAGGCGTTGAACGTACTGCCAATAACTTACAAAATAAGTCTTCAATGATACTATCTTCAGAAAATTTTCTACTCAGGGCTATATGCATAGTAATAGTGCGACTGAGCAGAGCCAGCAGTTGTTAATACTTACTAAGAAACTGAATTTATTTTTCAAAAAAATATTCCCTTGCCTATTGTTAACGGCGTGTTTTATATCAGAAATCAATAACAACGATGTGAAACCAATATTACTCATATTGTATCTATTCGGCTCATTAAATTTTCAATGGTGGCCAAACAAAACATAATAGCTGATTCCTATAGAAAATTAATAGGATGGCGAATTTTTTTGCGAGAAGTTTTTATTCGTGTCGTGGAGAGAATGGATGGACGTAAAACCGCCAATGGGTTCTATTTAAAGATGTGTCCCTTTACTACGACAGCTGTCGTCTAGACACGAGAACTGAAGGATCACGAGTACGGAAACTCGATATGTGGAGAAGTCCTGGGACAGAAATGTAAGCGTTTCACCCCCCACCAACTTGTTGTATGTTCTTCTACGTATCTCCTGATCGGCTACAAACCCGACCTTCTCCGCCAACGGAAGGAAAGATGTGCCAGCAGTATGCCCGAAACATCTAGTGGAATTTCATAGCTATTTGTATAAAGCCCGATAATACACCACGAAATATTGCGATGGCCATCACTTACGGTAGTCATTCGTAAAAAAAAATGCGCTAGATATCGGAAAGAAAATATAACGGAAGAGACGCATGCTTGAAATTTGCTGTATTTTACTGAGGTTGCAGAAAATTATGGCCATCGGAAATATAAAAAAAATGGAGCATCTTAATTTTCTCTAGGGTAAGTATATAATGTGGTGTAATAAAAATCATAAATTTGCTTAATTATTACCTTACTTACTTACACATTGATTCAGATTAAATTAGCACTGACTTTGCCTCGGATTTATAGGATATTAAGTGAACCAATGTAAATTGTACCGTTTACTGAAGATAATACAATTCTTTCATATGTAGACGATCAGTGTTATATAACAAGAATTTCGGCACCCTTACTCATATTTCATACAAATTATAAATATTTAATACAAACTTTTTTTATATCGCTATGTGTTTGGAAAATGTTTTGCAATGAATTACTGGCGGCAAACACCATATGTAATTGTCATTCTCACTGTTGCAATATTGACTTAACTAAATTATCGACAGGTCACTATTCAATCTTACCAAAAAAAATTTTTTGCATGTAAAATCAGTACTAGATATTTATTTTTATTCCCAAAACTGGTTCTAATAAAAAAAATGGTGCTCTACCTACAGACAGAGCTTAAAAAATAAATAAATGCATTTATAAATATCAATATATTAGGCTATATAGATTAATTTTTACTACATATTTTTTGTGTATTTGCTTACGTAACTTACAAGTTTTTTCATATATTAAAAGGTAATCTTTAATGAGACGAGATCTGCCGGCCTTCCTATTTTACGGACAAACACACCACTGACCAGGTTAGAAAATGGATGGATTGAGACAATGTTTGGAGCGACATCGGTTAGGTCCACACATAATAATGATGACTGGCGTGCTAAAAATAAAATCCCTGGCAGTACGCTCAGGGATGGAATCGATACCGGGACCTCATGAGTGATAAGATGGCGAATAATATTTATTATGTTTTATCCTAATAGTAAGCTAGTTTGATAAGTTCTGTGTACATTGCCAATGAATCGAACACCCTCTTTTAGTTATAATCCGATTTATTCTGAAGTCATCTTTAATTTTGTGAGAATTTGTTACATTAAGTTTTGTTGAGACAGTAATTTAAACAGTTTTGCCTGTGATTTAATGCAGCATGCTACCACTACGAAACAGTGGGTACACCGTTCCACTGAACCTAAATATCATCGTTTAATTGCAAAGATTTTTTCGGCAAAAAACTTTTTATGGAATGCGTAAAATTATGTGCGTTCTCACCTTGACGTTGAAATGTTTCCACTTATAAATACACAGGGGTTTAGTTAATTTCACCTAAAGAATAATTTTTCTGTTATTATTTAGAAAAATTAATTCAGTTATGGTTCGTTTGGATCTTTGACGGTGCAGTTCGCTTCAGGTTATTGTACACGTCGTTGCACGAGTTGTTTCGTGTAACAGTACGTTAAGCGTTTAGTGTAAACAACGGGTTGAAATGTTTGCTGCCAGCATGCCCGTAAACACAAACCAATTTTGATGAATGCACCCGTGGATTTGATACGAAACCATGTACCTGTGATTTCAGTAAGCACCCTGAGGGCTGGTGTGCATAAGCATTGATATATAAAATATACGTCTCACTGGTCCTCGCTGACTATTAAAACGTCAACATTCTCTTATAATACCACAGTTCTGTTTTATAAACGATGACGTTTAAACTAATATTATATCAGTTAGAGCATACTGTGCGGCACAGGAAACTTGGAATTGTGAGAAAGTAAAACTCGCTTCACCTCGAGTGTTTCCATTGTTTTCCTATTTTGATTAAGTACTGACGAAATTATCACATTACCTCTCAGAAAACATGTAATTTTGGTGAATTTATATTGTTGGCGAAACGCAGTCCTTACTTATTAACATACTTCTTAAAAATATTATGTATCAACACATATTTTACGTTTATAACATGTATATTTAAAATAATATTTTTACGCCTTTTCTTCTTTGTGAACTATATAATTTTTAAAGAATGTTTGTAAAATATTTTAAAAATAACGAATGTCCAAATTTGATGAAATTATACGAAGATATATATGTGTGCGCAGTAAAAAAATTCTTCAACTCACAAGATTTCACTTCAAAATGTTTATTTCTGGTAAAAATTTATATTTTTTTAAATAATAATATGTCCCGATTTTAATTTACCGCACATAATGACTTAATGTCAACTTTAATGTAAATATAATTGGTGCACAGAAATATCTCTATATCTATATCAAAGAAAATTAATGCATTAAATTTACAGTGCAATAATTTTTAAATGTCAACTTTAGTGTAATTATAACTGCTGCACAGAAATATCTCTATATCTATATCAAAGAATATTAATACATAGGCTATTTTAACCATTTCGCACCCAACGTAATATATGTTACTGAAAGATTCACTTAGGTTTAATAATACCAGTGCGCCAAGAAAATTTGAAACTTTTGATCAGTCTTCCTGATGGGTAGTACGTGCTCAACATTTCAAATCGAACTTCGTTGTAAAGTCGGTATTACACGATATTATACTATATATAGTTATATGGTAAACATATTTAATCAAAATCCTTTCTTCTTTTATAAGTTTTTCTCTACTTAAACCATTTTATTTACAAGTATGTAGTTGTGAAATCACACAAGAAAAAAATATCATGCTTTGTTTAGTCTAAAGGAAAGCCACTTCACTTAAGAGTACAACGTACTTTACATACATCATAGTTAACATTATTATTCTCTTAAACTTTAGACTATTTAATTGTACTTTGACATTGATAAGACTATATGGTAAGAAATTCATCTTACAATTACAACTGCGCGAAATCTCGTACTACTTATTACCGGGTGTCGTCGGCTTTCTTTTTAACCTCGTGAGTTCACTTTTTTTGACGGTTCGATTGAAGTTGAAACCCTGCTGATAAAGCCTCTGCTGAGCATCACGTCGTTATAATTTTAATATAATAAAACACTGTATCTTCCTTTGTTAAGTTGATGCTATTCCCCACCTGTGGTCATAGGGTCCTAAGTAATGGTTAAATAGCACATACTATATGGTGCCTGATAGGTTGAGGGTAAACAATAAGGTAGTCTTCCGGTGTTTCACTTTGCTGGTTGGTTATATTGTCTCGAGTTTAGATATACAGAAACACTTCCGAGGTGTGGTACTCTATTTAACTAACTCGGATTAACTGTGGGTGGCAACTAGAAGGTGGGGAGCGCCTTCTTTGAACGACGACTTGATACTTAGCTCTGCTTGTAGTTCTTGGTATGTTGTCGGCTGTGGATGAGATCCGGTGATGTGGGTGGCCTTGGAAAAGGCATGCGTTTGGTGCCGTCTCCCCTCAACTGCTGCTCTAGGTTCACTCGTCGACGCCCTCCTCTCGTTCCAATGTCCTCACGCGATTTCCGACGCAACTGACTCTCTCGGTGCGCTGATAAAAACTGACTCCTCTTCTCTCGTAAATTCGCTTGTATCTTCTCTTGACTTCCTCCCTAAGACTTTACGTGTGCCTTCCCTTGTTGGGGTAGTGGTGTGGAGGAGGGCGCAGAACAATCGAATACTTCTTACGCGTACCATGGTTCTTGTTGGTGGAAGGAGGGATGAACTGGACCCTCAAACTTACCCTGTCAGCTCTATTTCCACAGCGCGNCATACGCGTGCCATGGTTCTTGTTGGTGGAAGGAGGGATGAACTGGACCCTCAAACTTACCCTGTCAGCTCTATTTCCACAGCGCGTGTCCAGTTGCCCAATGGTTAGCTAAGGGGGGTACTCGTGGCACCACTTTCAAGCTTCTCAGCCGTTTTCTCTTGTGTAACTAGAGGTGCTATAGCTTGGCTCTGCAATTTATCCCACTTTCCTATGTATTTACGTAGCGCTTTCCGGGTGCTTCGGCGATATGCCAGCTCTTACTCGGGACAACCTTGACACGTGTAACTGCGATCCGTCCTCTGGGTTGATCTGTTCTGGCTCTCCACGTGTCTCGTGACGCGTGTCAACTGGTAGGTGCTCGCGGGGAGGATAATATGGCGGGGAGGTCAGCGAGGTTTCTACTCCCAATATGTGTTACACGTCAAAGTTATTATTCTCTGCTTTGACATTACTTTAGAAGACCAATTAAAATGAATTATAAATGTATTAATTATAAATTAATAAATTAAATATTGTCATATGAATTATTTATATAATAATATATACATTTAATAATACTTACATAATATAAGATAATTAAACTGAGTATAAATATTATATAGAGTTAAACCCTTACTTTTTTCATTTAAATGAAAAAAGGGAAAATCAGGGTAATATACATATTGTTAATACTTATTNCTGGTAGGTGCTCGCGGGGAGGATAATATGGCGGGGAGGTCAGCGAGGTTTCTACTCCCAATATGTGTTACACGTCCCAGTTATTATTCTCTGCTTTGACATTACTTTAGAAGACCAATTAAAATGAATCATAAATGTATTAATTATAAATTAATAAATTAAATATTGTCATATGAATTATTTATATAATAATATATACATTTAATAATACTTACATAATATAAGATAATTAAACTGAGTATAAATATTATATACAGTTAAACCCTTACTTTTTTCATTTAAATGAAAAAAGGGAAAATCAGGGTAATATACATATAGTTAATACTTATTGTATAAAATTTTTACTTAGAATTAAATAATTTTATATTACATTAAATTCTTATTGTACACCATGATATAAATGATTAATATAATATAAGTATTTATTAAGGGGCATGTAGTACTGAGCTTTGATTCTTAGTTTAAAGATGTTGATTGATTAATTAAGAAATCTTAATTTATTATGTTGTTGTGTGAACCATACAATTTTTTTTAGGTTTTTTATTTTAATGTTGGTTTTATAAGAAAGAAACGGTGCTCATAATATCGAAGCATTGTTTTCTTCTCGTGTATTAAGTCCAGGAACATGCTGCAGATGCCGCCCTTGGGATTGCTGTGAACAGAGCGTGGGCCTTAACTTGCACTGAGCTACGTCCTTTACGCAGGCGCCACGTTGGTCCTCCGGCGCACCTCTCGCCACGGGGCTATCTCCGTGGATTACACTTCCCGGAGCGAAGGTATTGTCGAGATTACGTGGGCCCCGGGTGGTTTCCCACCTTTCCTGTGTGCTGTCCTGCTTTATCGACGAGGAAGGAATAGGAGGGATGTTATCACAAAGCAAACGAGTTAATTCCAGGTAGGGACCTTACTTACTATAATTAAATAAGATAATGCCGCGAATTAAAGTTTACAAAGTTATGTAAAGATTTTCTTATAACCAATATAAGCATCTATGTTCCTTTTCACTAATCATTACAAAATAAGGTGTTTACTGAACCTAGGGACTTCGTTATTTTAATTCACACTCAACGACTGTGGATTGGAGTGCGGCTGGCATATTGCGGTTTTTGAAATTACTAACCATAATTNTTTTAATTCACACTCAACGACTGTGGATTGGAGTGCGGCTGGCATATTGCGGTTTTTGAAATTACTAACCATAATTCAATTTAAAACTCTTATAATTGCAAAAAATATAAAACAAATTTAATTTTTTTTTATGAAAAGTACTGCTAGTTCTCGGAAATTTAATTTTATAGACAGTTTTATACGAGAAGAAGGCAATGTAGTTTTTTTTAATCTTTCTTAAGTAATACATCACAAAATTGACTTCAAAAAGAGTGTTTAGAAATTTAAGAATATAGCTTACTTAGTAACCAATAATATGATGGAAATTCTGTAAAATTTCAAATGTATTACTCAAATATTAAATGTGAAATGAATTGTCTACCACAAAATGCTAATAGAGTTAAATTTTTTCTTAACAATTAATTTATAATAGTCGAAATCCCAATTTATACTTAATTTTGAGAAATATGGAAATTTTTGTATAATGTGAAATAATTATAACCATAAAAAAATGTATTCAAAGCGCAATAACGTAGCAATCAAAAAATACTTTGTGTACTTGTAGTTTTTTACTTAAAATATATTAACCACACTTTTCGAAACGTTGTAATTTCTTGAAAGTAGGTCTTATTTACTTCTTCAATGGAGAGTATTTATATTTTCAATTCTTTCGGAAAAAAAATTTTTAAGTGTGTTTTTTGAAGTTATTTCTGAACGAGTTCTCACTGTCTTAATGCTAGTTTACATGTACTGTCATAAGTAAATACACAACATGAATCAATTCTCTCNGAACGAGTTCTCACTGTCTTAATGCTAGTTTACATGTACTGTCATAAGTAAATACACAACATGAATCAATTCTCTCCCTCTTTGCAGACGAAATTGATTTCTTTCCACTTACTGAAAAATTAGTTCCTTATTATGCCTTCAACAGTAGTAAAATCATCGATTTTAATGAATATTCGCAGTCTAAATATCTCTGAGTTGTTACTAAAATATTTATTTCCTGTGAAATTATATTTATAAGTTTTACTTATAGAAGTTAGCCACGTATCTTTTAATCTGAACACTTGACATGAAATAATATACCTGTAGCCAAATAGGACCGAAGTGAAAATTATGAAAATTGCTTCTCTGGTAATCAGTGCCAGATAAATGATTTTTGTAACAACTTAATATTACCGATTTATAAGCGATTCCCACTGAATTTGAATTCCACAAATGTAAGTCAATGGTTCTCAGTTCACTTGATTGATTGGCAAGTCGGTGGTAATCAACTGACTGTCAGTGATTGTTATTTCACAAACTGATATCACTGATTCGCGCTTAGTGTGTATACGTGACATACCTCGCCTAGTCGGCTAAAAACATTTCGGACAATTAATTTGCTGTTCGAATCATGAGTAAGCCACAAGCGTGTTGACATTATATATATATATAGATTTAGGTGAGTACAGAATGGATGCCATTCTGTGATTATCGTCGCAGTACAAGGTTTGGACGTTAAAATTAAATATTGAAAACCAAATGGTACTCTGCGTTAATAAATGCGTACACAATTGATTGTGCTCGATAATGTATTCGAACCCTTGACATTCAATGTGTTATACGACCTGAATTAATTTAAATGTACACTGGTCGTTTGGAGAAACAGCTCAATAGTCGCCTGTTTAAAATATAACCGGGAATGTTAAACGATTGAATATTTTACATACTTCGTGGGAAAAAAAAGTTCATTTAATTAAAAAGTGTATAGGGTATACGAAAATATTTTTTGAGGTTATCTTTTAACTTATGCCTAAAAATGCAGTGTTGGGTTTAATACTCGCAGAGAACAAGTTTTTCACTAAAGACCTGAATGCCTGAACGTAGCCAGGGCCTTCATTACTTTTTCCTCCACTCAAGCTGGTTCGTCACGCGCCGTGCGCATACTGTGAACACCGTACGTATACTACGAACACCGTGCGTATACTGTGAACACCATGCGTTACTGTAGGCTCAGATGTCGACTCTCTTCCTACAACCAGTGAACCTACGCACCTTGCAATCAATGCAACGGAACGAAGACCATATTTGTTCCGTGCACATCGACTATACCAGATTCAAAAATCGTGTTTATTATCCGATTTAAATAACAGTTATTAATTGGTTGGTGGTGAAATATTACGTACACGAAAACAGAAAATAAAACAAATACAACTTTTAATAACACGTGTCTACTATATTTAAATTTTTTTATAAAAACCTAATAGTTTTCGGATTTAAAACATTAATTATGTATAATTTAGTTATTTAAAAGCATATATACGGTCATGATTTTAGCCTTTATGCTACATATGAGAAATTTTACAATATAACATTACTAATATAATTTTATGACCATCGATATTTTTAAGGTTATAGCTTGTGAACAACTTGTTTATGTTCTTGTACCGCACTTGCCTAATAAGTTAATGTAAAACATCATCAAAGCATGGGTTTATATTGTTGACCTTACATTCCGCTTCCAGTAAATAGTTTATGTAAAGCGAATTCCTTTAATTTTTTTAATGCAACCTCTAAAAAGGTGAAAAGCGGTAAAAATGTAATTTCGAAGACTCCTCAGTAGCTCATTAACCAGACACGATATCGTTATGCTCCTTGCTTTACAATACTGCCTGCAGAAATGCGTAAAAAATGGTTCCAGTATTTTTAAAAATTAACTCGTAAAATGTTAAAAAAAAAAAGAAAGTAAAATGTGTTTCTGGACTCCTCAATAGCATTTGAGGGCGGTATGTTAACTTTATTTTTTTTTATCTAAAATCAATGCAAATAAATGGGTATAAAATAGTTTAAAAAAAAAATTTAATTCCCTAAGATGTTCAAATAATGTCGTACATTTTTTCGTTTATGTTGGGGTGAGGCGCACACATTGATACAACGCTGGTCCAAAGTAAAACGCCAACAAAAATTTCCTACCACGAAAATGTTAAGAGGTTACTTGGTACCCTCCAGAAAATGTCGTTGCTAAATCAGAAAAAATCATAACCTATTGCAAGTATATGTTTTTATTTTAGGTGGCTGGTCGATGATTGTTAACAAGTTGGTTAACATACTTCGTAATATGTGGGTATTTTTCTCTTGGGTGAACGTTCAGCAAACAACATTTTATGTTAAAGTATGGAACAAACTTATCGACTGAAACAATTCCACTTTATTGTAATTTAATGTAAGTAATATGAATGTTCTTCATAACCTGAGATACTTATTTTAAAAATATGTTCAGTTAGTTATATATTGTGTCAGTGTTGGGACAAAATGGTTGATAATTCGTACTAATTGTTAAGTTGTACCAACATTGTGTAACCAACATTATGCCAACAATATTAATTACCTTATAAATTATGAAATAACACAATGTTTTTGTATGAATCTTAAAAAACGTTTTTAAAAACACGAATATTGTTTTATTTAAAATTGACTTCGTTGGTGATGTGTAGGCTCCTCGTTGAAAAACAAGCTGTCGGCATTTGGCATATCAACTTTTGTTAAGCAACAATTTTATTCCAAAATTGTGCCCACAATGGTATTACCCATATTTCTAATGAAATAAAACAACAATTTTGTATGTTTGTTTAAAAGCTATGTTTTTAACACACTAGCCATGTCCTATAATTAATTTCGTTTGTCATGTGCTGGTTACTTGTTGGAAAACATACTGCTGGCATTTTGTATGTAAACTTTGTCCGGCCAGCATTATTTAACCAACAGTATGCCAACTAAGGTAACTGCCATATTTATGGCGAAATAACACTATAATTTTGTATGATTGATTAAAATCTATTTTTATAGAAACAAACCATTTCTTATTTCAAACTCCCTTCCTTACTTCGTTGGTAATGTGTCGGTTACATGTTGGAATACATACTGTCATTTGGTATGTAAACTATTGTGGGGCCAACAATTTACAACCAATATAAATTCACCATATAGAAAATAATAGTTATAAATTAAAAAAAAATAATTTTAATTTTCACACCAATTTAGGACTAACCAAATGTAATTATTATTTAATCAGTGTTTTGCTCCTCATTTGTTAAGACAATGTTATGAACATAACATTTTATGATGGAACTATTTATTAGGTAGGAACAACATTGCATTGCGGATATTATGCCAAAATAGGGTATTTAAGAATATATTTCGTAAATAAAACCATAATAATGCATTTTATTTGCTTAGAGGTTCAGGTTTTTTTTATCACAAAATTTTTAAACATATACTTTCTTTTGTTTGTTGTGTATTGGTTATTAGTTGGAAAATATACTCTTTTAAATGGTTCGTTTTGAATGCACTTACAAAGTTGTTAANTGTTGTGTATTGGTTATTAGTTGGAAAATATACTCTTTTAAATGGTTCGTTTTGAATGCACTTACAAAGTTGTTAAATCCGACATAAATCCATTAAAAAGTAACACATTTTATTGAACTGAAATACCTTGGTTTGCGCTTATTGCTTTAAATATCACAAGAATTCACAGCACACAGTAGTGAAGTGAATGAGACATCGAGCTGGTAATCTGAAAGTTGTGGTTTCGAATAGAACGTGTACCCAGGAAATCTTCGCGTCATAGTATGAAGGAAAACTTATATTAATATTAATAAAGTGTTTAACAATTTTTTTTAGTTAGTGGATCAGATTGATTCAAAATGCTGGTAACCANTTATATTAATATTAATAAAGTGTTTAACAATTTTTTTTAGTTAGTGGATCAGATTGATTCAAAATGCTGGTAACCACTGTTGCCAGAATGTGGTTTATTGGTTGAAATTATGGTTTATTGGGTTATTGGTTCGACAGTACCAACGTAGAAAAATGTTAGTAAATAATTGGCCGGTAAATTATTGTGTGAATGGCTTTCTGAAAGAAAACCCCACTACTCTTAAAATTGCGCACACAACCATAACAGCATGGTGGACCAATGTTTTATTTCAGTTGGGAAACCACATAAAAGTCTTGTTGGGTCAATGTAGGCACGCATGATGTTTCGCCTTTGGCCCAACAAAACTCTGCTACACTGACATAGTAATGGCGAGGCCGTTTGTTAATATTTGGTTTTCCCACAAATTTAATTATCTTATTCTCATTTCAATACCATTACAACTACATAAATGATCAGAAGACAAAAATCAGTTANAAATTTAATTATCTTATTCTCATTTCAATACCATTACAACTACATAAATGATCAGAAGACAAAAATCAGTTAATACAACCTTTATTCTGTAGTAGGGACATGTATCGACAAGCCGTTAAAAATGTAGATGGTAGAAAATGTTATGAGGATTAAGCAACGTTAAACATTTAGTTTATTACCACAGAGAGCGCTGTCAGTGAAAAACATTTTTTTTCTTTAATAAGCGTATACATGTGTGATACATTTCAAAGATCTCTAATCGTTTATCTANATTTTTTTTTTAATTAGCGTATACATGTGTGTTACATTTCAAAGATCTCTAATCGTTTATCTGTTTTATTTTGGAGTGTGTCTGATACTGTTGTAAGAATCTGGATTCTTGATTTATATTTTATTCTGAAATGTTTATGTTAATTGTTATTTGTTTCAAGGCTTCCTTGGTAAAGTCTAATGTACAAATTAAAATGTTTGTATATGATTAAAACATCGTCAATGACAACTTCTATTTTGTGTGCTGAAGGTTTGTTGTTGATTTAACTACTACTTTGATAGGTTTTAACTACTTGGTGTTTAAGTGTGCCTGGCCGCTAAATTTAGTTTCTTTGCTTGACATGGCTGTAGATATTTTAAATGTAAACGGATTTATAATTAATCACGCCATGATAGGATGTGGAGCCTACCTATTTCGATCCCTTTCCTTTTAAATGTATGTCGACTAAGGAGATTCGTGAGCTCATTGTTGATCATGTGGTGGAAAATTGGGGTGAATTCGCGATCATGCCTAATGACAGCGATGGCGACAGGTTTTTAATGCCCGAAGGCCAGCACACCCTCCATCCTCCCGCACTGTAGCTGTACTCTGATGAGTAAGACAGCGCATGGAACTTTCTCCTCTTGTCTATTCGGGCTATTCACTGTTCTTTGTGCCTTATCTTATTCTACCGGTTTTTTCTTTTAAAAACCTGCCCTCCTCGCCAATCTGAGATATTCCGACTTAATTTCATTTTAATACTTTACCTGAATACCTCATTATGGGTCATTATGGGTCATGTGAATTTTACGCTTTTTGCCTCTTATCAAAATCCTCTAGCCTTCTTCCAATTTTTTTGGAAAACTCATTCCAGATCTTATGAAGAGATTTATTTGTCATGACGTTTCCCAGTTCCAAGTGAATGACCTTTTCTTGCGTGATCTCTTTTAGCCATGTTCTATTATCTTCTGTCTTCTGACAGTCCGAGATCACGTGCTGGACGGAGTCGTTCACTCCACAAACTTCACACACCGGAGATCGCACAAGTCGCAGGCTATGAAGCTTGGCCTTAAAATTACCATGGCCAGTATACATTTGCATACTTTAGTGGTTAATCTTGAACCAGTTGCACTCCATTCTGGATTCCACATTTGGTAGCAGTTCGTATGTATGTCTACCTCGTTCCGACGTTTCCCATCTCTCTTGCCACTGTTCAAGGATATCTTGCATAATTTCCCTTTTGTCTTATTTAGACAGTCTTGCAACTCGCGCTCTCTCGGTTGTTAGCCCTTTATACCTGACCAGCAGGTCAATGGGCAACATACCAACTAAAACAGGGAGTAACTCATTTGGAACAGTCTTATATGCTCTGGCTACGGTCAGCAGTGCCGCTCTTTGAGCACTAATGAGCTTTCTCTTATGCCATGATAGTTCGGCTCTGTGGAACCACATCACTGCACGATATGTTATGATAGCCTCAAAGACAACTCGGTATATAGTTCTTAATGTTCCATAGTTAATGCCCCAACTGGTGTTCCCAATTCTCTTTAGTTTCTGGAAGACCACAACTGCCTTTCTAGAAATGTACTCAATATGCTTGAGGAAGCTTATTTTGTCATCAATGATGACTCCCAGGTACTTAAACTCATGCAAATTTTCCACTGGGTTCCCACCGAAGCGCACCGTCGGTGGTCTCTTAAGTTTGCCTTTAAAAAGCATAGACTTCGTTTTCTCGATTGAAAATTTTAATTTTGCTGTTTCGGACCACTTTCAGATCTTCTCCATGGTTTCAGCTGCCTTCGACTCTATGGCTCTTCTCGAGTTTCCAGATATCAGAACTAGTCCATCGGCCGCATATACAAAGACAGTGCACCCAGACGGGAGACCCAGCTCTAAAAATTCATCAAATCGGATATTTTATAGTATCGGCCCTAGGACCAACCCCTCAGGACATCCCTTTGTCAGACGTTTCCTTACTTGCATGGCTTTGGCTGTGTACTAGCTCGATCTGTCATTGAAGAAGTCCTGTATGATCCTGTAGATATTTGCCGGACATCTCTTTCTCTTGAGCTGGTGCATTACTTCCGGCCACCAGGCATTGTCGAAGGCCCCAGAAATGTCAAAGGAGACTCCTATAATGTACTTCTCGGAGCTCTCTCTAATGGTCTTCATGACATCATGTAGACCAAAGTCCGTTCCCGTTCCTTTCCTCCAAGGCCATAATCAATCTTCTGTTTATTAATTTTTCTAAGATTTATCCCAGAACCGGAAGCAATGTCAGTGGCCTATTGGAATTTAGGGTCATCAGGCTTCTTGTTATTGCCTTTATACAAAACTCTAAAGCACCCCTGTTTTCAAGAGGCAGGAAACACACTGGTTCGAAGACAGCCATTGTAGATCTTGATTAGTACTTATTTAATACTTGAGTAACTTCTTTTCAAGATTTCAGAGGTTATCCCATCCTTCCAAGGAGCTTTGCCATTCTTAATTTTATACACTAGTACCGTTAATTCCTCTATTGTAAATTCTGGGGGCAGCGATGGAGACAATTAGAACTGCGCCACTTATTACTTCGCTGATATGTCTTACCTCGATTGTTATGATTGTTTATGTGAGCTTATGGTATTGGTTGGCCAATTGTTCGCATTTTGCTTTGAGGTTTACCGAATTTGTACTTTCTATGAAAGATTCAATGCTGACGGTCACTGCGTTGGCCATTTTTATGCATAATTATCACACGTATGAGAAGAACAATCCTTGTCACCACTTCTTTCAGCCCAGTTTTGCCTCACACGTCTCGCAGCTTTTATCTCTTCGTGTGGTTTTGTAAACTTCTCGCAAACGTCGTATCAGGTACACCGACACTAAAAGAAGGAAACAGCTGATGAAACAGAGCAGAAATATGAGCATAAAACTGCTGAAATTAATCATGCTGCATTAACTTTATGCAAACAAAAGNTGATGAAACAGAGCAGAAATATGAGCATAAAACTGCTGAAATTAATCATGCTGCATTAACTTTATGCAAACAAAAGAACTGGGGTAAGGAGGACATTTGTAACCAGATACCAGAAGGAGTGCTCTGGAGTGCACAGAGCAGTCGTAGAACACGAACCAAAAATATAACCCTGAAATGCACAGGACAGCTATATACAGGTACCTAATAAAACCTTGAGATACACAAGGTAGCCAAAGCCAAGTACTATAAAAACCACACTGACATGCACAAGGGAGGTATACACAAACATCAGAATAATGTAGTGGAAATCACCGTTATGCTGTAGAAATTTTATAATTAGTGGTTTAATTCTCTGCAAGTGTCCACTTTCACCTTCTATAGCAACTTTGTCAAATAGATGAGTAATTTAATTGTTAAAATTGTATTAAATTCACAACTATTATTTTAAGTGACGCCTTTATCCCACTTTGTTNTGATGAAACAGAGCAGAAATATGAGCATAAAACTGCTGAAATTAATCATGCTGCATTAACTTTATGCAAACAAAAGGACTGGGGTAAGGAGGACATTTGTAACCAGATACCAGAAGGAGTGCTCTGGAGTGCACAGAGCAGTCGTAGAACACGAACCAAAAATATAACCCTGAAATGCACAGGACAGCTATATACAGGTACCTAATAAAACCTTGACATATACAAGGTAGCCAAAGCCAAGTACTATAAAAACAACACTGACATGCACAAGGGAGGTATACACAAACATCAGAATAATGTAGTGGAAATCACCGTTATGCTGTAGGAATTTTATATTTAGTGGTTTAATTCTCTGCAAGTGTCCACTTTCACCTTCTATAGCAACTTTGTCAAATATNCACTTTCACCTTCTATAGCAACTTTGTCAAATAGATGAGTAATTTAATTGTTAAAATTGTATTAAATTCACAACTATTATTTTAAGTGACGCCTTTATCCCACTTTGTTTCTATTGTACGATGGGCCATTAATTTATTATAGGGTTCATGTTTTGTGAAAATGAAATTTTTTACAGATTTCTTGATGACGGGAGAACCACTGAGATACACGAATAGAAAGTGTGCAGGAAAACGACGGAAGAAATGTTTCGTAACTTACAGTTCGTTCGCCCCCTAGTTTGATTAATATCCAAATACTGAAGTTTTGTTATCAGTGGCTGTAGTAAGAATTTAGACTTTATATCTCATCTTGAGGAAGGATAATAGATTACGAAAGACATCAGAATAAATCTTTTTTCTTCATCCTTTCTTAAAACTTTAGTCGGTTTAGTTTACAGGAGGAGTGCACCACGTCAAATGAAAGTAACAAAATACATGAAAAATAATTCATCACTCACATAACAATTTGATCTCAGCCACATACAACGGGCGTGACACGCTAATGTCAAAACATTGTACAAATAATATGATGAGGACCTATCGCTGATAGTGTCTTTGACTTTCAGAGTTGCTACAGGAACATTGAAAGAATATAAAGAATAGCAAGTTCTTCCATGGAAATTCAAAACTCTCTCAGGCGTGGCATATGAACTTAAAACGGTTTTAGTGAAGTCAGAACTGTAGCTTTAGGTAACATGAGTCACAAGTGCAAGTTTTGTAACGCGCTTACTTAGAAGGAAGATTCCATTTGAATGTGCTGCAGTGATGGAAAGGTGCAGATATCGTCCTTCTAGCCTTTGCCTGAAACCCTCTACCTTCTACTGGACACCCACTCCAAGCATATTCATCTCATGGACCACATTTTAATGTTGAACAATTACTTCAAAATGACATAAATTTGTGTGAAACACATCATTATATACGGTATAACAATGACTTTAAAGGTAAAGAGGCAAGTGAATCACACGACGGGAAGTCTGTTGTTAATTTCTGAACAAGAAGGCAAATTCCTACAAAACTTTTTCTTGAGTGAAGACGAAAAGTAATTGCATATGAGACAGTTTGAGATCGTCAGCTGTACAGAGAGAAAATCAGCTGTAGTTCATGTAAGTTATTTAAACAAATCCATTGCAAACGAGTTGGCTTTGATGATTGTTGTCAACAATTTGGGCAGCAAAACATCATTTTGGAGAGCCAAAATAACCCACCGCAGCACATTAGTTAACTACACCAGTCCTATGGCTTTATACAGTACCTGCTCCGGTTTTGACATAGTGAGGATGAGTACAAAATTTCCCTTCCTCATCTTGATCCCGAGACCTAGCAGCCCCAAAGAAGACACTCCGCAGCAAAATTTTATTCTTACCGCATCAGGGTTAGGTAAGGATGAGATAATAACCTATTGTACATCAGGTCATTGTTTAGATACATTTTGGTAGGTATGTATGCTAAAATCGGAACAGAAAGTTTTAATTTTATATGAAAAAATCTGGCTCAGTTGAAGCAAACACATAGATGAACATTACAAATGCAATGAGGGGATATGGTGTTGATCAATATGGTTAAATACAATTGCTGCTATCATCCTTTAATAGCAGCCCTAGATTCATGAACGAAAGTTTTCAGGATGCTATGACATATGTTCGCCACTTTGGCCACCCTGGTCTGTTAGTAACTTTCACATGTAACCCCAGATGGAACGATATCACTGATATCCTTCTGCCTTGACAAAAAGTCGGTCTATGCCATGATGTCATTGCCAAAGTATTCCATTAGAAAAATAAGGAATTTATGACTCTTGTGAGAAAAGGGATACTTTTGGGATGGAATACTCAGTTGAGTGGCAAAAGTGAAGTGTCCGCCACATTAAAATATTGCTGTGTTTGGTACACTGCATCGCTCCCAAAATTATCTTAATGGTGATTTCTGTCGAAAATTCTCACCCTCGGCTTCGAGGCATCATCAAGACCAATATAATTCATAGACCATGTGGCAGGTAAAACTACACATCAACATATATGGAAGGAGGAAGCTGCAACAAGAGATACCCAAGGCCATTACTGAAGGAAACTCAGATAGTTAATGACGGATACACTTAGAATCGGTGCAGATTTCCTGATGGTGTTGGCTTCACTGTAAATGGAATGGAGGTATACAATCATTGGGCTGTGTCATATAATCCCATGCTCTCATGTACTTTCTTTCAGTGATAATATCNTTAAAACTTTAGTCGGTTTAGTTTACAGGAGGAGTGCACCACGTCAAATGAAAGTAACAAAATACATGAAAAATAAATCATCACTCACATAACAATTTGATCTCAGCCACATACAACGGGCGTGACACGCTAATGTCAAAACATTGTACAAATAATATGATGAGGACCTATCGCTGATAGTGTCTTTGACTTTCAGAGTTGCTACAGGAACATTCAAAGAATATAAAGAATAGCAAGTTCTTCCATGGAAATTCAAAACTCTCTCAGGCGTGGCATATGAACTTAAAACGGTTTTAGTGAAGTCAGAACTGTAGCTTTAGGTAACATGAGTCACAAGTGCAAGTTTTGTAATGCCCTTACTTAGAAGGAAGATTCCATTTGAATGTGCTGCAGTGATGGAAAGGTGCTGATATCGTCCTTCTAGCCTTTGCCTGAAACCCTCTACCTTCTACTGGACACCCACTCCGAGCATATCCATCTCATGGACCACATTTTAATGTTGAACAATTACTTCAAAATGACATAAATTTGTGTAAAACACATAATTATATACGGTATAACAATTACTTTAAAGGTAAAGAGGCAAGTGAATCACACGACGGGAAGTCTGTTGTTAATTTCTGAACAAGAAAGCGAATTCCTACAAAACCTTTTTCTTGAGTGAAGACGAAAAATAATTGCATATGAGATAGTTTGAGGTCGTCAGCTGTACAGAGAGAAAATCAGCTGTAGTTCATGTAAGTTATTTAAACAAATCCATTGCAAACGAGTTGGCTTTGATGATTGTTGTCAACAATTTGGGCAGCAAAACATCATTTTGGAGAGCCAAAATAACCCACCGCAGCACATTAGTTAACTACACCAGTCCTATGGCTTTATACAGTACCTGCTCCGGTTTTGACATAGTGAGGATGAGTACAAAATTTCCCTTCCTCATCTTGATCCCGAGACCTAGCAGCCCCAAAGAAGACACTCCGCAGCAAAATTTTATTCTTACCGCATCAGGGTTAGGTAAGGATGAGATAATAACCTATTGTACATCAGGTCATTGTTTAGATACATTTTGGTAGGTATGTATGCTAAAATCGGAACAGAAAGTTTTAATTTTATATGAAAAAATCAGGCTCAGTTGAAGCAAACACATATATGAACATTACAAATGCAATGAGGGGATATGGTGTTGATCAATTTGGTTAAATACACATGCTGCTATCATCATTTAATAGCAGCCCTAGATTCATGAACGAAAGTTTTCAGGATGCTATGACATATGTTCGCCACTTTGGCCACCCTGGTCTGTTAGTAACTTTCACATGTAACCCCAGATGGAACGATATCACTGATATCCTTCTGCCTTGACAAAAAGTCGGTCTATGCCACGATGTCATTGCCAAAGTATTCCATTAGAAAAATAAGGAATTTATGACTCTTGTGAGAAAAGGGATACTTTTGGGATGGAATACTCAGTTGAGTGGCAAAAGTGAAGTGTCCGCCACATTAAAATATTGCTGTGTTTGGTACACTGCATCGCTCCCAAAATTATCTTAATGGTGATTTCTGTCGAAAATTCTCACCCTCGGCTTCGAGGCATCATCAAGACCAATATAATTCATAGACCATGTGGCAGGTAAAACTACATATCAACATATATGGAAGGAGGAAGCTGCAACAAGAGATACCCAAGGCCATTACTGAAGGAAACTCAGATAGTTAATGACGGATACACTTAGAATCGGTGCAGATTTCCTGATGGTGTTGGCTTCACTGTAAATAGAATGGAGGTATACAATCATTGGGCTGTGTCATATAATCCCATGCTCTCATGTACTTTCTTTCAGTGATAATATCNAGAATGGAGGTATACAATCATTGGGCTGTGTCATATAATCCCATGCTCTCATGTACTTTCTTTCAGTGATAATATCAGTTTGAAGTACTGCAACTGAGCCAAATATATCACATATATCTGTATATATGTAAACAAGGAAAGTGACCAGTCAGATTTCACAAATGAAAATGAGAGTTATGGGATGAAGTTGTATCAGAGTTATTTGGTACATCAGTACTTCAGAATCCATTTAGAGGATCATGGCGTTCCCAATTCATGGGAGGTCCCCTTTTGTAATGATATCTTTATTAATTTCTAAAATGTTCTGTGTATGTATTTCACCACAAACTATTTGCTTAGGAAGCTCAGTAATCCTCGTAGCTCAGCATTACTAGACCATTTTTAGTTATGCAAAACTGACTTCTCTGCAAATGCCTTCTGTATTATGTGGTTCTGTCATGTTTTGTGTGTAATAACAAAATTATTCCCGAGAGGGGAACAAGGAAAACATATCGATGGTAGCAAGGGGTTACAATAACAATACATTTGGCGGTGTGTAAATCATCCCCCAAATCTCACTGAGTCTTGAGATCTCTGGTTGCTGCTATGTGATTTTCAATGCCCAAAATCTTTCGCAGATGTGAAAACTGTGAAAATCATCCTACACTCTCACTCCAGTTCGCATGCAAGGCCACTGATTTACTGGAGGATATCAAACATTAGGACACTACCTAGGTGCCATGTGTGATTCTCCCAACAAGCTGTGATATATCTTTACAGTAACGTAGCTTTTTTCTGATCTCTCCAACCCTCTGAGATTTTTGGAGAAATACAGAGATAGCCTATCAGAGGACATCAACTAGCAGGTGGAAACGAAGCTGAAGGTCAGTTCAATGCATAAAAAGAAAGATAAGTATAATATATGCCTAAAACTGCTAAACAATGCAGTCATAGCTCTGGGAGGATGGTTCCATCAACCATATGGATTACTTAAGCCAACAAGATCTGAAGGAGTCTTATAGAACATCAATTATCTGAGAGAAACCAGTTACAGCACAAATACATTTCGCATTACCCTACTCCTAGCAAAGATAAGAAGCGATCGTAGTATCACCCTAGCTATTACATCGTCTGGTTTGGTTACTACTCTGTAGGAGTTAGGTAAAACCATGAAGCTGCCCCTCAGCCTTATCCGTGAAGAAACCTTCCTGTGAAACATTACTAAACAAAGTAACATGGCCCATGTTATGCAAGACTGTAATCTTACATATCTGAAATCAGAGTACCATGGAACCCAAGGGAAGGTTTATGCCTCTTAGCAGGGTCTTCAAAGAAATGGGGCAACAATGGTAAGGTTGGCGAAGTTACCATGCTAACGATTGGAGATTTCCCACATCCTTTACTGTAGTGCCTAGCAGAACTCGAGCTGACAAACTAAATGCGTTAATAAAATTTTCGAGTCTCTGGCCTTCTCATCTGAAAACTTTCTCTCAGAAAATATATGAGGGTCCACTAAAGAACTGATTTCCTTGTTGGGAAATTCTTTGATATACTGCTCATAATTGGAGATAGAGAACATGCTGAAATTGAGGGAAAGAAGGCCTTACCTTCAGACGTAATTACAGTTTGACGAGACTTGCTGATCTTTTCGAACATAGCTATCCTGATTCATCCCGCATTAGTGAGAAGACCATGGACTAGTTGTGCGAGTATGTCATCCTGACCCCAAAAATTGAGGATGCTGGTGTATTAATGCCAGTTTGCTTAAGCCCTTTGATGGCGTAGAAATGGAGTGCAAACCTGTAAACACTGATGAAAAATTGAATATGTAGTCAGTTACCCTGTGGAGTTCGTCAGCAGCATCAGCCCACGTGACTTAATTTCACACGGTATTCTCGAAGCTATGGCTCCAGTCATGTAACTACGAAACTTTAACTCGCTAAATCTCTACAATAGGACCCGGCTACAAGCGAGAGCTTTGCAAATATTGTAGTCGAGGGGGAAATCAAGTTTCATACCCTGTATGCCCCTCATTGCATCCAAGTATCCTTTAGAATTTAAGAAACTGTATTCTCTCTCAAGTTCTGTTCTGCTATGACTATAAATAAGCCGCAGGAACCGTCGCAAATACCGGTACGGATAGACTTGGGGGGAGAACTGTTAACATGGGCCTGCTCCAGAGTAAGCTCACCTAACAACTCGATAATCTAAGTACCTGAGGGTATAACTACTAATGTGGTGTGCAAAGAGGTCCTTCGGTAATGGAAAACAGTCACTTCTTGGTGTATCACATGCGGGCGCAGCCATGGGGAGAAAGCTAGTGGTGTCTGCGTGTGTACTTAAAACTGTAACCGATATTTTTGTCTTAGCAAAAAATTCCTTCTTTTGCTAACGATAATCAAAATTCATTTTAGGCAGAAAAAAAAATCTTAAGTTTTTTACCAAAACCCTATATAGAGATTTCTAAAAAATTGTACGGAAATTTACCGCTCCAGATGATACATACATTCAGAAAGCCCGAATGGTAGTTTTTATTCATAAATTCAAGGTATCTTCCATATATTTGTTCAGGGAATTGCGAAATTCATTCGGGAATATCAAAATTTTTTTTTATAGAAGCGACGCTCAACATTTTAATAGTTTCGGTTTGATATGTGGTGTAATATACAAAAAATGTAAAGTCTAAAGTATTTACATATTGGGTTAAAGGAATATGCTGATATTTTTACATTGAAATCTGTAATGGGAAAGAAAATAATTCCTTTCACTCGGCGTAAAAGAGTTTTGGCAGCTACATGCACGTTTACCAGGGTGAGGNGGGGGGAGAACTGTTAACATGGGCCTGCTCCAGAGTAAGCTCACCTAACAACTCGATAATCTAAGTACCTGAGGGTATAACTACTAATGTGGTGTGCAAAGAGGTCCTTCGGTAAAGGAAAACAGTCACTTCTTGGTGTATCACATGCGGGCGAAGCCATGGGGAGAAAGCTAGTGGTGTCTGCGTGTGTACTTAAAACTGTAACCGATATTTGTGTCTTAGCAAAAAATTCCTTCTTTTGCTAACGATAATCAAAATTCATTTTAGGCAGACAAAATAAATCTTTAGTTTTCCACCAAAACGATATTTAGAGATTTCTAAAAAATTGTTCGGAAATTTACCTCATCATACGATACATACATTCAGAAAGCGCTAATGGTAGTTTTTATCCTTTAATTCAAGGTATCTTCCATATATTTGTTCAGGGAATCGTCAAATTCATTCGGGAATATCAACATTTTTTTATGGAAGCGATGCTTAACATTTTAATTGTGGTATAATATACAAAAAATGTAAAGTTTAAAGTATTTACATATTGTGTTAAAGGAACATGCTGATATTTTTACACTTTAATATGCAATGGGAAAGAAAATACTTCCTTTCATACGGTGTAAAAGAGCTTTGGCAGCTACATGAACGTTTACCAGGGTGAGTCATCAACCTGCGACCTGCCAGCGGGCACCAGGCTCTCTGACCCCGACACAAGCCGAGGGAGGCCGTGCACCTCCTGCTGGGAATCCCGTCTGGCTGCGGTGGATGGCAGCGACAGTGGTCACCACAGCCGCAGAGCCTCCACTACTCCCCCCCCCTCCCTTATTCACTCCCAACCACGACCTTTGACCTCGCCTACCGACGTTTCTCCCTCCCATACCACAGCAGCGGCGCTGATCGCCTGCGTTTGGCGGCGCGGTATCGCCGAGGATTTATTTAGCGATTTCGAGCTGTTGCCGAGGTTTGTTCGCCCCTCGGTCGAGATGCCCCCTGAAGCAGGAAAACCCTGGCGTTTTCCAAACCACGGGGATTGCTATGTGTGCACGTATGCCTGCACAATTGTCCCGTAATAGAAAAGTCAGCTCGTATCGCATCGCCATTCATATCCCCATATGGCCCTTTTCGCCTACAATGCGTACACATCATTTTTTCTACTTTGGAAATGCCTAGCGAAGTAACATTAGCTTTTTATTTCATACACTTTTTAAGGCTACTTTCCAGGGGAAAATCGGCTTATAAGATCACATTCCTGTATGTGTGACTGTGTGTATGTGCATATTGGTGTGTGTCTAGGGGTTTGTGCGCATGTGTGCGTGCATCCCACAAGAAACTTTAATGCGTAAACAGAATTTTCACCAGAAGCGGTGACATATAGTAATTATTAAGGACATTCGACCGTTACAGTTCTCGAACAAGCCGAAGACTTGTTTTCAAAATTACTGCCATTTTAAATTAAACGTGAAATTTATATCTCGGTAACGATTCAGCTGATTTAAAGAAAATTTATTCCATGGTCAGTGCATCATGTAAGAGCTGAATTTTAAGACGGTTATTGTTTATTGCCCGCCATTTTGGAAGATAGCACTACATGGAATAATAACGATTTTATCTCATGCCTAGAAAACTTCTCAACAGATTCTCGCCAAATATGGTGTTTAAGTAATACCATGGTCATATAAATATTTGCGATTTAAATATATAAAGCAACTACTTTCAAATTGGTAACCATATAAATAATTTAGGTTTATCCATTCTGTTTAGCCAATTACGACCAAACTTTATATGCTGAAATCATCTGTTACAAACAGCAAATTTTCTAAGACGTAACCACTTCTGGTTGCCATTTCGTACTATATAGCACGACATTAAATAAATTTTTTGTAACATTAAGNCACTACATGGAATAATAACGATTTTATCTCATGCCTAGAAAACTTCTCAACAGATTCTCGCCAAATATGGTGTTTAGGTAATACCATGGTCATATAAATATTTGCGATTTAAATATATAAAGCAACTACTTTCAAATTGGTAACCATATAAATAATTTAGGTTTATCCATTCTGTTTAGCCAATTACGACCAAACTTTATATGCTGCAATCATCTGTTACAAACAGCAAATTTGCTAAGACGTAACCACTTCTGGTTGCCATTTCGTACTATATAGCACGACATTAAATAAATTTTTTGTAACATTAAGGGAAACCAACTTCCCATTCCTATTAATTTCGGTAAACAAGTTCTAATGGTGTGCCATGAAACTTGTATGCTTAAATTATTTCAAAAACTTATTTTAACAATTGCCGTCATATAAACAGTTTATGTTAGTTCGCTAAAACTACAAACCTATTTAACCATTTTCAACTTAACTTTGTATACAGCCACCATTTATTACAACCATCAAATATATGTACACAAAACATCTTTTTTTTACGACATTTTGTAAGACAGGACCACATTACGTAATAAAGTTTTTGTCATAAACCGGAGAGAAATAAACCGATCCCCATCAAATTCATTACACAAGTAGAACTTCGGTAGGAATTGTGAATGAAAAAGTTTTAAATGTGTCAGACACTTATTTACAAAATTGTGGCCAAACATAAATATTAGTTAAGTATACTAAATCTACGAAACTATGCGTCCGATTTCAACTTGACTTTGTATGCAGGCAGTATATATTAGAAACCATCCATCGTGTCTAGACAGAGCCACTCCTGTGTTATATTTTTTTAAAGATTTTGAAAGAAAAGTATTTATTGTAACATCAGGAAACAGCCGAATCCGACTTAATTTGCAAGCATTTAGAACTAAGGAAGGCCGAAACAATTAACATATTATAAATGAGCCGGAATTTTTTTCTAAATGGTGGCTTTAAAATCATTTTAACTTAGCATCCTATATATATGAATCTATGCAATCAGCGCCACCTGGATCAAATGAGCATAAACTCTATTCTCCGTCATTTTAGAAAATAATACCATATGCTAAATTAATCTCTTATGCCCTATCTCGGGAAATATTTATATAATCTACACCAAATTCTTATAGTTTATAAGAATTTACATGTTTTTAGGGGCTATTCATATATTTAAAACTTACAGACATGTAACTATTTTTGCTTAATATGCCACATGTCCCAAACTGTTTCATCCGATATTTATGTGTTGGCAGTATTTATGACAATCATGAAATATGCTTATATAACACTTTTTTTATCAGCCATTTACAAAGATCTTCTCATTAAGAAAATATATTTAATGACATATAGGCAATAAATCAACCGATTTCCACCAAATTTAGCACTCAAGCTTTATCCATTCCAAGGTAGTAGCAGGTGTAAACATTGCCAGCGGGACTATCAAAGCCAGCGGCTGATTTGTTTGTTCACGGTATCCCTAGTAGCAACATACGATAGCTCGATGGTTGGTATAGGGATACCGTGAACAGACAAGCCATCCACTGGCTTGTCTGTTCACGGTATCCCTAGAAGCAACATACGATATCCCAATGGTTGGTATAGGGATACTGTGGACAGACAATACAGCCGCTGTATTGCCTGTTCACGGTATCCCTAGAAGCGACATACGATAGCCCAATGGTTGGTATAGGTATACTGTGAACAGACAAGCCATCTACTGGCTTGTCTGTTCACGGTATCCCTAGTAGCAACATACGATATCCCAATGGTTGGTATAGGGATACTGTGGACAGACAATACAGCCGCTGTCTTGCCTGTTCACGGTATCCCTAGAAGCAACATACGATAGCCCAATGGTTGGTATAGGGATACTGTGAACAGACAAGCCATCCACTGGCTTGTCTGTTCACGGTATCCCTAGTAGCAACATACGATATCCCAATGGTTGGTATAGGGATACTGTGGACAGACAATACAGCCGCTGTCTTGCCTGTTCACGGTATCTCTAGAAGCGACATACGGTAGCCCAATGGTTGGTATAGGGATCCTGTGAACAGACAAGCCATCCACTGGCTTGTCTGTTCACGGTATCCCTAGNGTGTACAGCTACGGTATACCGCGTAATCAAACATGTTTTAGGCGGGCCAGACACTGATTTTAGAAATGGCGGTTATGAAAATATTTTAGGTTAACAATCAGTATCTACCAAAACCTGAGGCTGATTACATCCGATGTTGTTACTCCAGATTCCTCTGTAGTGCAGTTAGTTGCACGCTAGCATATATCACGATGTTTTAGGGGTTAGAATGCCGGGAAAGGCATAAGGGCAATTGTAACTCTCTCACTAGTTTAGCATATTATTCTGGTTCCATTTATAATGATATTACTGTCGCGATACGAAGGTCTATCTACCCTCTAAACTATTAAGAACTTCATTAAAAACTCTTTGTACCCATGTAGAAGAAAGCATACTTATTAGTTGTGTTAGTTAATTCTTGTTGAAAGATGTGAAACTAGTCATATTAAAAATAAGTGAGTACATGTTATTATAACCAAAACATTATTCAGAATTTAAACGTAAATTGTAATATATATTTCAATTATTATACTTTTAAGATAGTGAAATTTATTTCAAATGTTTTTGATACTTTTGTGGATGCAGATATGTATCATGTTCCCTTCGAATAATTTTTTTTCAACTACCCTCAAAAAATTAGTTGGAAATTTATATTTACTAATACGGTGTTATATTAAANCCCTCAAAAAATTAGTTGGAAATTTATATTTACTAATACGGTGTTATATTAAAGTATCGCGGCTGTAATTATTTAACGAACATTTTTATATTTGCGCCTATGGGTTCAGAAAAATGAAATTTAGTAATGTTTGGCATATGATGAATTTTAGGAAATTTATTTCGGCAGTCCTTAAGAAATTTTAAATTAATTTGACTAAGTGTTAAATTATTCTGGGTTTTAATTCGAGTACTCTGCTCAATTTATTATAAGAAACGACCGTNATAATTTGACTAAGTGTTAAATTATTCTGGGTTTTAATTAGAGTACTCTGCTCAATTTATTATAAGAAACGACCGTTGGGAAAATGCCATAAAAATGTTCATGTGAGTTTCGGTGCATCACAATAATTTTTAATTTTTTTTAAATTAAATTATTTCGATTTGTACGCCTACAGATTTTCATAAGCAAAGTCC
Organism: Clitarchus hookeri; assembly: GCA_002778355.1. Taxonomy (NCBI): domain Eukaryota; kingdom Metazoa; phylum Arthropoda; class Insecta; order Phasmatodea; family Phasmatidae; genus Clitarchus; species Clitarchus hookeri. The sequence continues at coordinate 233,361 of NQII01002434.1, read as the reverse complement.
TGAGGAATTTCCACGGAAAATTGAAAAATTTCCGGGACATAAAAAAATCAGTAATTTTTTCCGTTCCTAAATTTAAATTCTACGATAGTTTCAAGTGCTACGTATTTCATAATAAAGTGCAGATAAACGTATATCAACTTTATATTTTAAATATATAAATTTTTAATTGTCTAAAATTACAAATTTCTTTTGTAATTATTACAAATTCAAAGGTACTTTTGATGAATAAAGATATTACATTTTTTTTTTTCATAAAGTCATAAATTTTTGCGTTCCATATTTGAGTTATGAAGATACGTAATTGATATATTTTTTTAGTGGGCGTTATGAAGGACATAAGTACTATTGCAAGTACATATGGCCTTTATACCCGTTATACGACCCACCAAAAATAATATATAATAACTAAAATAATTTTACAGTTAATTATAATTAATATATATTTTTTAGAAAAGCATGAAGTCGATATATATTATAAATTAATAGGTAGCTAGAGCTCCCCTTCCATTGGTACACATCCAGTAAAGAAATATAAATCCTCACGAACTTTCCTTGCGACCAGCACATTAAAACTAAAGTGGAACTTTTAACATAACAAAATCAATGCACAGTTATTCGTAACAAATTTAACTTAAAATTCTTCAGGTTGGTATCCTTCCGTACATTTCTAACAAATGTATGCGTTCCTAGTTTTTGCACGACTACGCTTTGAATGTGCATTTTTTGCTCTCTAGCAACGAAAATAACGCTAGCAAATTCTGTAGCGTTATATTTTTTCGAGTGAGTTTTCAATATCGTCTACATACATCCACGGATATTGCGATTTTCTTTAGAGCAGAAATAATATCACGAACCTGGAAACATATGAACAGAAACAAAACCAACGCACTCTACTTTATTTGCTACACTATAAACACTGCACGATGTATAGCAGTGATACATATACAAATTTTGAAAGTTGATGCAACGACGGAGGATAAATATAAATATATATATACTATTGTCATGGAAATTAAATATATATATCCTATATTTACATAAATAAATAAATATGATACAGTAATAAATGAAGTACTGTTAAAATTAAAGATTTTATGTTGCAAAGAGTTTGAGTTTGTGACTAATTTTGTTGTAAATATTTACTAAGTATATGTTATCAAAAATTCAGTACCAAATGTTAAAATATCGAAAATCTACTTTCACATTTAATGATGATAGGTAATAAGTAAGATAAGTTTATGACTTTGGATTTATTATAATTATATGAAATATTGTACATATTTTTAAGATTAACGTTAAATGAAGGTTAGGAATTTGAAAGAGATGCAATAACAATTTGAAATTTCCTTTCTGAATACATTTTGCATAAATCCTGACCATAATATAGTCATAGTCTGCCATATTGTAAAATATAAATGCTCACCTGCTCAAAATTTGCGTACATCTTGTGAAAACACAATGCGACATTCTCTACACTTATGTTTAAGGTAACTCACAGCTGATAGCTTAGTTCGCTGTAAAAAAATCTAAAAATTACAGTAAAATTTTTTTGCCGTAATAGCATATATTTTATAACCGAAATGCTGATTCCAGTGAGAATATATACAGCAAATTCGTTAGNCGAAAAATTACAGTTAAATTTTTTTTGCCGTAATAGCATATATTTTATAACCGAAATGCTGATTCCAGTGAGAATATATACAGCAAATTCGTTAGCCATTTAGGGCAGGTTTTTCTACGTATTAAATTATTTTCATAACTTTACATATTTTTTTTATTTAGCGACAGCTGTAATCGGCTTCCACTTAACTTTATCCGCATTATAAAGATATTATAAGAGCAGAAAAATATTTACCATTTTTCTTTTATAGCGTATCTTGAAACTCATTGATAGAGGTCACGAGGTAGGGAAAGAATTATTACTGGGTAAAAAAAAAAAAAATTAGCTAATGAAGGCTGACGAAATCGTTCATTTAGCCGGATAGAAACTAAAGATCACGAATAAAAGTAGTGCTGCCGTTTTTACTACCTTTTAAAATGAAGAGATATTGTTTTTTACCGGGCGGCATCAACTCGTGACTAGTATCCATTAGGGCATAGTTTAATAAACATCAACACAATCATCTTTGATGAGGGTTGATAACATTGGCAGTGGCATTCACGCGAGAGTTCACAACAGGTTGATGTGTTCGCTCCAACACTCGCTCAGTCGATTCCCTTGTCTATTACTCACACCTCGGGCGGTGACTGGGAGTTGTGTCTAGCTACCGGGACTAGGATTGATTGATAGGCGTCCCGAGTGATGCATGACGCGTGTCCCCCATCAAAGTTTGTCATTCGCCTGCGACGCGATATTAGCATCCGGATCGCGAGAAGCGCTATGATAGCATTTTCCTGCTGAGAAGAGGCCAGGGATCGGGTCTGCAGTAGAGTTAGATAATCGTCATAAGAATATCTGAGAGAGTAACTGAAATGAGTCGTTTACGAAATTCTTGATTCGGGAGGGAACCTAGACAGTTCGAAAGTGGTTGCGAATCAGTCCACAATTCTAGGTAGAAGTTTTTTTAAGCAGCTTCGTTTCGAGTATGATAAAACACTTAGCAACTGTGCTAATATTCGAAGTGTAGAATTAGCATACTGCGTTGGCATTACAATGGGATTGAACATGAAGAGCTGCTTGACGAATGTTTGCAACTGCTTTCAACCCAGGCGTGAAGAGTTGANGAAACTGCTTTCAACCCAGGCGTGAAGAGTTGATAGAAGATCGTTTGGAGTTGACATTTATGTCTTACAGGTTTTGTTCTAACGAGTCACGCTGCTTGTTTTATGCGATGGTATGATTATGAGCCAATTGGTTCTGTTCTGTGACCAGCAGTTGTGTTTATTGTAAACGGTGTAAAGGAATAAATACATTGATGAAATTTTTTCCTCTGCTGAAATAAAATTTTAACCTTACTTTCAAAGTCCACGAAACAACCTCGTTTAAGAAAGTATAATGGGAAATACAAAGTCTGAATTAACTAATGGGCAACACAATTACCATTAAGAAAAAAAAATTCATAATATGACAAATGTGTAAAATTAGTTAAACTCTCAGAATTTGGAAAAAAAAAACTGAATATTTTAATGCGTGTTGCCCAAAAGTGGTTATCGAAAGCCACGTTTGGCGCACTTGCGAAATTATTTGAATATCACTGCAATACCGTGAAGTCTGACGTTATAACCAGTGCACTCTGTNGTTTGGCGCACTTGCGAAATTATTTGAATATCACTGCAATACCGTGAAGTCTGACGTTATAACCAGTGCACTCTGTTTTCTGGTATCTCCACCGGACAGTCCAACTACTGGCATATATGTTCGTTTCAAATGCGGTTATTGACAGATATGTCAATTCTCTCCCGTCAGACTAGGGAGAGAACTTTACTGAAAACAAAATATGCGTGGCGTCGAATTGTACCGGAAGTTGTAATTTAGTAATTAAACGATAGGAAAGCTTTGCAATGGTTGACATTTTAAACGTTAATTCGCACGAAGTTGATTTTACACTTACCAATATACAAATATATATTAAATGTAGAAATATTATCTGATTGCTTTTATAAGGGAATACTTTATTAATGTCATGAAAAGCTCATACATTTTAAGTACAATAATAAAATTGTACAACCATAAACGATACACACGATGACGCCGTTCTGAAGCTATTTTATTCATGTGCACGTCACTGTACGCGAGTGCCACGCATTTTGCGTTTATTCTTGTTTAAGTGCAAAATGTATTCTTTAGAACAACTCTAAATATCACTAAAGATGGCAGCGTCCTTAACGTTACACATCTAGAGATTTTTCTAGTTAACGAATCCAGTGTATAACTACCTGCAATCTATAGGAAGTTGAGCCATAATCTATATATATAAACCTTGTATCCGTTTGTTCAGACACGTGTAACTGCCGAAAAAATCATCCGATTTTCATTCTGTTTTATTATAAACCTTACTTTTGTTCCGACGAGTGTTTCTACGCCGTTTTTTTTTATCTGTATTACCTGCAAAGGCACTACAATCTGTAAAAAGCTCATTTTTACCATCCTTTCGCGTAATGAAGTGCCTTAGTCAACAATGCAACATCAACAATGCAATGTCAACAATGTAAAGTCGCAACCTAGCAACAGATCTATATATCTATATAAAACGATATATCAATACTTATAAGTACGCCAATGCCCGATATATTGATACTAATATATGTCGATACTTATCGACATACGAACATGCCANGTTCAGACACGTGTAACTGCCGAAAAAATGATCCGATTTTCATTCTGTTTTATTATAAACCTTACTTTTGTTCCGACGAGTGTTTCTACGCCGTTATTTTTTATCTGTATTACCTGCAAAGGCACTACAATCTGTAAAAAGCTCATTTTTACCATGCTTTCGCGTCATGAAGTGCCTTAGTCAACAATGCAACATCAACAATGCAATGTCAACAATGTAAAGTCGCAACCTAGCAACAGTTCTATATATCTATATAAAACGATATATCGNCGTCATGAAGTGCCTTAGTCAACAATGCAACATCAACAATGCAATGTCAACAATGTAAAGTCGCAACCTAGCAACAGTTCTATATATCTATATAAAACGATATATCGATACTTATAAGTACGCCAATGCCCGATATATTGATACTAATATATGTCGATACTTATCGACATACGAACATGCCACATAAAATATGTGGATGTAACATTACACGAAAACGAAGCGGTAAATTATTCGCCAGAATTTATAAATTCGCTTGATGTTCCAGGATTGCCTACACATATATTAAAATTTAAAATAGGAGTGACAGTAATTTAACTTCGTAACATCAATCCACCAGAACGGCAGACGCCTTGCAACAAAAAAAAAATGATGGGCAATATTATAGAAGCTACCATCTTGAAAGGTGCTTTCATAGGAGAGGATGTGCTTCTTCCCAGAATTCAATTTATTCCATCAGAAATTACCTTTCACTTTAAAAGAACACAGTTTCCTNAGGATTGCCTACACATATATTAAAATTTAAAATAGGAGTGACAGTAATTTAACTTCGTAACATCAATCCACCAGAACTTTGCAACGGCAGACGCCTTGCAACAAAAAAAAAAATGATGGGCAATATTATAGAAGCTACCATCTTGAAAGGTGCTTTCATAGGAGAGGATGTGCTTCTTCCCAGAATTCAATTTATTCCATCAGAAATTACCTTTCACTTTAAAAGAACACAGTTTCCTGTCAGATTGGAATTTGCAATGACAATAAATAAAGCTCAAGGGCAGTCATTGCAAATGTGCGGAAAAGATTTAGAAAAAGAATGTTTTTCGCACGGCCAATTGTATGTGTCGTGTTCTAGAGTAGGTATACCACACAACTTATTCATACGAGCGGAAGATGTTAAAACTAAAAACATTGTATGCAAACAAGAACTTCAATAATAAAGATTTTGAAAATACACATACTTCTTTGAATTNGTAAAACTAAAAACATTGTATGCAAACAAGAACTTCAATAATAAAGATTTTGAAAATACACATACTTCTTTGAATTAATTTCACAGAAATGAATAGAACCAAAATCTTTTATGCCACAGCAACGCGCGGCAGGGTTAGCTAGTTTAAGTATGAAATGGATTTTAAGGAATTATCTCTCTTCAGAAGCAAACAATAAAGTTTATAAATCTTTTATGCAATAATATAAAAAAAAAACGCTGTAGCTACTCAGATATTTTCAAATTGCAGTGACACTGTTTCACAAACACAACAAATCACATTGTTAAGAGTAGAGTTTTTCTTCGTACGAACGACACCATGATACAGACTGTCATTTGACTTTGACCTCAAACGTTATCATGAAATGTTAATTCGTAACCAGACTGTAATTTTTAAGAAACATCTTTATTTTCACGCATTACGTGTACTTTAATATATCAAAACCTGTTTTAAAATATAAAATTAGAAAACAACATTTTTAATAGTTAAAAAAATATATATATTTTCTTTAAAGAGACGCCTTTGTAGATTTAAAAGCTGGCCAGGAAATTCTCGAATGCCTTTTATAGATGTTAACTTTTTCAGTTGTTTTTTATTTTGTTTATGAAAATTGGCTTAGGTTAAACGGAATTGCAATGAATGTGTTACATTTTCAATAAATTTTTTAAACTGACAATTAAGATATTGTAAAGTTTATATTGTTTATATTCAAGTATTTAAACTCCGGTAAAATTTTCGTTAGGTATGGGTTTATATACCAGAATGTTGGGTTACAGAGATAAACTCCAAAATGTAAAAAATACAAACTATGCCAACATAACATTTTCTTAACCATCATAAAAATTTTATAAAATAAGTGAACATTTATTTTTGCCCTAAGCATTTTATGTTGTTGAAGTTTTCAGACGTTCATACAGAGAATATTCTTTATTTCCTTACTGTAGTTATACTATAAATAAAGTACATATATTCATATAATAATATTTTATGGAAAAATATTTCAGAATATACATTTTTATATTTATGAAATTATTTNAGTACATATATTCATATAATAATATTTTATGGAAAAATATTTCAGAATATACATTTTTATATTTATGAAATTATTTCATATATCTCAAAAGTTTTTGTATATTCACTAAGTAATTTTTTGTTTCAACATTAAAATCATTTAAGTAATAAATACGACTTCATTGAAGAAGCCAGCAGNATTCACTAAGTAATTTTTTGTTTCAACATTAAAATCATTTAAGTAATAAATACGACTTCATTGAAGAAGCCAGCAGAGCAAGATTTCCAACATGATAAGAATTTGGCTTATAATTTGGTTTCATAATAAGTGTTTTACAATTTTCTTGTAAATGGTTTACTTGAATAAAGTGATTTTATACTACTATCGGGGTTATACGCATAGAAGTTNTTTACAATTTTCTTGTAAATGGTTTACTTGAATAAAGTGATTTTATACTACTATCGGGGTTATACGCATAGAAGTTTATGTAGTATTTCTGTGTTCATTTACTGATTGCAATGAAGGCGAAAACAAACTCAATTACTTACATCGAAGGAANGTTATGTAGTATTTCTGTGTTCATTTACTGATTGCAATGAAGGCGAAAACAAACTCAATTACTTACATCGAAGGAAATTTCGTAAGTAGTTGAAAATGTGGGAAATATTGCCACTATTTTGAGAGTCACAAAATATAGTAATTTATCTTCCACAAAGGCAGCGGTTTCAAATTATAAGTCTGTTTAATAATACATGAATAACAAAACAAATGAGACAGTGTCGCTATTATGAGAAAATTTCTTCGCTTTGTAATAAAAAAAAATTAAGACATTTAATCTTTATGATAATACTTAAATAATATTATTGGTAAAGCATTTCACGTAAAAAATAATAAATACATTATTAAATTCTTTTTTATATATTTCAGGACATTTTTAGCACTATTTATATTTATTAAGTTGTTTTATATTTTTGAGATGTGGATGATATGGGAAGTAAGACAGTTCTAAATTGAATTGAATGTAAATATTAGTGCACTTTTTATTAGCAAAAGAAAGACATTATCTTAATTACAACTAATTAAAATTTTTATGAAAATTTTGAAATTATTTTTTTTACCTCAATTATTTCATTGTGCCATCAATAACAAAACACGCACATATTGAATTGACTATAAATATATAAATTACTTTCAAATGTTTAAAATTTCCTTCATATATTACTCTATGTAATGTAAAACAATTTGCACGAATTTTCAGAGTTTATTATTTATTTCCTTCTCCAGTAGGTATATGTTATTTAATAGCGGGTAAATCTTTCCGTAAGTTAGTTTACCAATTTGTTAGTAACATAACGACTTAAAATGGTATATTAGAGCAGTACTTGCCAATGGAGAGCCAAAATCGAACTTTTAGTAGGCCTTAATTTCTATTGTTTAGGTTTAGAATGTAAATAAGGGACACTGAATTGCTTGAAAAAATATTTGTTTATATTTATCCTATGTATGTATTGCATAATATTTCAATACATATACTCTACTATCGAGCTGCTACACTTTTATCCTTCTGAATACACAGTATACAGTACAAAACAACCACGCCTTATACTGGAATGATATTTATCGATTAAATTAACGTTGCATTAGGCATACGTTGCATTATCACTAAGTNACCACGCCTTATACTGGAATGATATTTATCGATTAAATTAACGTTGCATTAGGCATACGTTGCATTATCACTAAGTACTGCTATCGATTAATGTCGGGTATTTGTATGCGACACTTTGAGCGAATAAAATTAATGGCGTGGACAAAACGAATAAAGCAGATGCCACTGCAGATTGCGTACTTAAAATTTTCTGCGTAATCGCGGCGTAATATAGGACAGTGCGAGCATCGGTCACGGGCGGCTATTCACGAATGACGCAGTTTTCATTCGTGACTAGCGGAAACAATTCCTTTGTAGCTTTGCGGACCAGAAATTAATTAAAAACAAACGAGCCCCCCGCTGCATCCCCTGCGCAAGTGATTTGCACTGCGCTGTAATGAGTGTGTGGCCGGGATGGCCACACAGTTTGGGCCAATCAAGCAGAGTCAACAACGACCAGTTGCTACTACGAGAGTTCGTAAATAAACTGTCCCGCAACTGCGAGGCCAAAGATGTCATTCCAAGCGATTCGGAACTGATACGGTGGTAATGGCATTCGGAGCAGTCGGTCCAATCCTCTGCAGATCACTGCGATCGACGCAACCGTCACGCAGAGGTTTTGGTTTGCATCGTCCTACGCTAAAATAAGTAAATCACCTATTCGTTACATGCTGTGATTCATAAAGGTGGAATACACCTTACAACTTGGAGATGAAAATTTTATTGACTTCAAATTTTACCGAAAATATTAAAATGTTAATACATTAGTAAACTGAAGGATCGGGAAAGTATCGCGTGATATGATGAACTCATTTATTCTGAAATTGTAATTACAAAGTGATACTAAATTATTATTAGTATAAATTATTTGGGTTTCCTTAATTTCTGTGTGTAGTTTTCTTTTTTTACCTCAAAATTTCAAAGTAGTGCTATGAGCATTCGACTATTAACGGAAAGACCCTGCATAAATAAAGAAAATAAAGACTTAAGTGAAAAAATGCATGTATAGTTGACTGCATAAAAAACATTAATTCTGTCGACATGTACAAATTTGGAGACAGTTGGCGCACGAATGTAATTTCTATACATATGGACGGGGGGCAAACCGAAGGCTTGATCGAAGGATCGATCGAAGGATTGGGATTCATAGAAAGATTGGGATTCATCGGGGGATTGCGATTGATCGAAGGATTGAGATTGATCAAAGGATTTGTATTGATCGAAGGATTTATGTGGGTTGATGCGGATTACGGAGGAGGATTGCTGAGGATTGGGATTTATCCAATGATTGGGATTGGTCGAAGGATGATGATGGGTGGCTTTGGGTTGCGGATGAGGATTGAGGAGGAGGATTGCGGACCGGATTGAGAAGCGGATCTCGAAACGGATTGCAGAGCGGATTACGGAGCAGATTGCGGAACGGATTTGTGTGAATTGGTATGTGAATTGGTGTGGATTGGTATTAATTGGTGTGTATTGGAGTGTGGATAGGTGTGTAAATTGGTATGTGGATTGGTGTGTGTATTGGTGCGTAATGGTTTTTGGTTTGGTGTGGACAAATGTGTGGTTTGGTGTGTGGCCTGGTGTGGATTGGTGTGTGATGGTATGTGGTTTGGAGTCGATTGATGTGTAGATTGGTTTGATGATTGGTGTGGTTTGGTGTGTGGATTGGGGTGGATTGGTGTGGATTGGAGTGTGGATCGGTGTGTATATTGGTGTTTGGATTAGTGTGGATTGGCATTGATTGCTGATTGCTGTGCTGAGGACCATGCTTATTGCGGAGTTAGCTGATTCAAAGATTGTGAGATTGATGGAAATATTAATGAAAAAGCAAGTCCTTTATTAATTTTTTCAATTTTTCTAATACTTGTTTGGAATTTTTTGGATTTTATGTAAGTTTTAGAATCGATTTTTGGGTTCATGGTTATTCAAGGTTACGGGCACGGGGTGAAATTTACAGATGTGAGGTCAAGGCAAAGATCACCCAGATATTACATGTTTTCCGGAGTCATCAGTGCCACCTATCTGAAGAAAATGTAAACAAATTACAAACGAAAAAACCAATATGGCGGATTGAATGCATTCTGCAAAATGAGCGAACGTTGAGTGGGGTGAAGGCCTGCCGACAAATTAACCAATTATACATCGGCAAGGGAGGTGGATGTTAATACAAAGTGATTGATTGGAGAGTGGTCGGTAGTCTGCTGGACATGGTACTGTGGGGGACCTCCGGTAGGAAATATTTGGGATTTTTATGATTTTTGGATTTATGGTCAAAGGTAACAGGGTCAAGGTCAAAGGGCAATGTCACCTGAATCCAAGATGTCGGTAGTAGTCAGTAACTTAATATGCTCGCTGACTTTGACGAATTTATTCAGTTTTTACCTTTTTTTCTCGAGTTTTTGTTTTTAAGGTAACCTAACGTAATGGTTAATGGGTCAAGGTCCAGGTCACCTAGGTCCAACATGGATTTTTGGGAACTTCATAACATGGCGGCTGGTCGGTTTCAGTCTCGCGTCCTCTCTTAGTAAAGTCATTCAAACCTTACATGTTTTATACAATTTTTTAATTAATTTTTAATAGAAGTTTCTATATTTTTAAATAATTTTTAGCAGATTGTTTTTTTATTTTTTGAAGATTAGCCCGAATTTTTTAGTTTCGAGGTCATCCAAGGTCATGGGGACGGGGTTAAGTTTAAAGGTCATGTTCTAGGTCACCGACATCTAACATGGCTGACAAGATGGCTGACAAAACCAAGATGGCTGACGGTGAAATCTGATTCTGGACCCTGGACCCTGTGTATAGTTTTGACATACCCTATGCCTATAAAACCAATATGGCCGCCACTGCTCTGCTCTCAAAATCGATCCCCCCAAATCCTTCCGACANTGGCCGCCACTGCTCTGCTCTCAAAATCGATCCCCCCAAATCCTTCCGACAGATTGAAAAATACTATTCGGGAGATCGTTTTTGCTACTGGGGGATCGGTGCTTTTTTGAAGGAAAAACGGGAAATCTTGAGGGGAAAAAGGGAAATTTTGAGGGAAAAATGGCGTCCGGGGGACCAGAATGACATTCTATGAACAGTTCCATGCCCCGATCCCACATCCCAATGCCCACGACTACACATTTTTTTCTACTTAAGTGTACTTTTGTTTGTGAATAAGCATGCAGGTACGTACATGTGTATAAATGGCTATACCAAAACCCAGGTAAAAATTTGGACATGATTTCTTATGAAATATAAGTTAGGAAACATAATGACCTACGACCTAACGTTATTATTAAGGTGAAGACACAACCTTTGAAATTGTTAATCGAATTTAGTTATTTGCGAATTTTCAGATACTGTGACATTAAAAAGAAAACAAATTCGTGAACGTCATTATCCTGATTTCAAATATTCCATCTCTGAATGTTACGGCGGTAATATCATCTTCTATCATTAGGAAATTAGCCTAAGAGATTTCTTGTTGTTAGTCAGAAACCACAGGATGTCTCCAACGTATCGATGTTTACATAATGGCCATATTATCACAACCAGAGATGATCGACGAGCATATTGTCAGACCCCAACCATCACTCCATTAGTAGGAAACACTGTAAAGTTAGACAGGGATTAGCGCTCGTTTACAGTCCGGTCCTCCAAACTCTTGCTTCTTAACTTCGAGGTCTTGAGAGCCGATGAGACTGAAGGAAGGTGAGTATGGAACAACGCCGGAATTTAAAAGCTGTGGAAACGGGAGATCCCCGAGAAAACTTGCCGGCCAGCGGCATCGTCCGGCATGATTCCCACACGCGAATTTGGCTTGGAATCGTGGGAGACTACGTCGTGGTGTCATACTTAATTCAAGGTATATTGACTGACTGTAATTACGCCCATTTGCTCAGAGAGACCTTACCGGCATTTCTGTATGACATACCGCTGGTCATATGTCGTGGTATGTGGTTTAAGAATGTGCGGTTGGCCCGGTCAATTTTGCTGTGGTGGAGAGGCAAATGTTTCCAAACCGCGGGTAGGGCGGGGTGATTTTGTATGATGGCCTGCTCGCTCCCCTGGCCTCATACCTCTAGATTTTTTCCTGTGAGAAACACTGATACATAGTGTGTACGACACGGTTCTTACAACACCAGGTGGCATGCAGAAACGCATTATGGCAGCTTGCAGTGGCATTACGCCTGAAACACTTCAGGCCGCTCTCCACTTGCTACAGATGCGTGTGCGTTTACAAATGGGTGTCGTTGTGGATGGTAAACACATCTAGCGCATGCTGTGGAAAAACCTTATGTGAAGCGTTTAAACCATATATGTNTCCATTAGTAGGAAACACTGTAAAGTTAGACAGGGATTAGCGCTCGTTTACAGTCCGGTCCTCCAAACTCTTGCTTTTTAACATCGAGGTCTTGAGAGCCGATGAGAATGAAGGAAGGTGAGTATGGAACAACGCCGGAATTTAAAAGCTGTGGAAACGGGAGATCCCCGATAAAACTTGCCGGCCAGCGGCATCGTCCGGCATAATTCCCACACGCGAATTTGGCGTGGAATCGTTGGAGACTACGTCGTGGTGTCATACTTAATTCAAGGTATATTGACTGACTGTAATTACGCCCATTTGCTCAGAGAGACCTTACCGGCATTTCTGTATGACATACCGCTGGTCATATGTCGTGGTATGTGGTTTAAGAATGTGCGGTTGGCCCGGTCAATTTTGCTGTGGTGGAGAGGCAAATGTTTCCAAACCGCGGGTAGGGCGGGGTGATTTTGTATGATGGCCTGCTCGCTCCCCTGGCCTGATACCTCTAGATTTTTGCCTGTGAGAAACACTGATACATAGTGTGTACGACACGGTTCTTATACCACCAGGTGGCATGCAGAATTGCATTATGGCAGCTTGCAGCGGCTTTACGCCCGAAACACTTCAGGCCGCTCTCCACTTGCTACAGATGCGTGTGCGTTTACAAATGGATGTCGTTGTGGATGGTAAACACATCTAGCGCATGCTGTGGAAAAACCTTATGTGAAGCGTTTAAACCATATATGTGCGCTTTCGTACTATGTATGTGGATACGATTGCATTTCTTCTTGGGTTGGGTTGTTCTGTGTGTTGTGCCTTTGTACGCACACGTTACTCAGTACAATTATAATAACTCGGTAACGAATCTCCTGAATTATGTTGGCATCTGAATAAAATGTATTTATTGATATCAGGCGTGAATTCACATTGTCCGTCTTCCTTCCGTTGCGGTGCTAGCATTGGATCAATATCGCATTCCGTGCCCCTTGCACCTTTAAGGTAACCGCTACGCTGCTATGGAATGCGGTCCCGCCAGTTTGAGTCGCAGGGCATGTTGTGTGCTTACATAGAGCTGTGAGTACAGATCCACTGCTCCATTTCACTGGCATACTTAACTTAATCATATTTTCACACTATTTCTTGGCATTTTTGTGATACTTTCCGTTACAAATGCTATATCACTGAATTAATCATTGCACGTAATTTCAGATACCGTTGAAATAAGTGTATGATTCCAGTTAACGAATAATCTGTGGTTCAATTTCTCTGTTCTTGCACGTGTTAAAAAAAGTTATTATATGGCTAATAATTCGTGCCCACGTTTGGTTGACGATAATGTAAATATAATTCACCGTTTGGTACTCTTTATCTATGCAGTCTAAATGTTCAGGTTTTCAATAATATATTATTAATTTAGAAGTGAAATAAGAGTTGTTTTAATATCAAGTAATTTAAATAAAATTTTTTTTAAAACTCTTTCTATATAGGACTATTTGTTCTAACACAACTTTATCCCACTAACACTTGCTTTGCATGCTAGTTTATGTACAAAGAAATCCCACTTACACGGAATTAAATAAATACATTTAGAGTAACTGCTTAAGTGATGATATTTCATATGTTTCCTTGGAAAATATTTATTGTAACTAAAACTTAAGATGGACTTATTTATATATTAGAACATATTGGGAAAATTAGAGATTTAATGTGTAATAGCTATAATAATACAATCGTTATTTAATTGGCGTTTTGCATCAGTTAACATCAAAGATATACAGAATGAGTGTAAAAAAATAACACAACTTTGAAGGTATATAATATAAAAACCAAACAACCTATAACCTTGGTTGACCAATCAAATGAACCGTGGAACTGTGAAGTTTGTTAACATATCTTCATAAATGTTCAATATGACCAGCACGAGCAACCCGAACGACATATATGCGATAATCAAGCTCTTTCCACGATCNTAAGTGATGATATTTCATATGTTTCCTTGGAAAATATTTATTGTAACTAAAACTTAAGATGGACTTATTTATATATAAGAACATATTGGGAAAATTAGAGATTTAATGTGTAATAGCTATAAGAATACAATCGTTATTTAATTGGTGTTTTGCATCAGTTAACATCAAAGATATACAGAATGAGTGTAAAAAAATAACACAACTTTGAAGGTATATAATATAAAAACCAAACAACCTATAACCTTGGTTGACCAATCAAATGAACCGTGGAACTGTGAAGTTTGTTAACATATGTTCATAAATGTTCAATATGACCAGCACGAGCAACCCGAACGACATATATGCGATAATCAAGCTCTTTCCACGATCTCGTCATCATGTCCGTTGTTACGGTTTGGATAGCGTTCGTAATTCTCGTTTTGAGGTCGTCAATGTTAGCCGGCAATGGTGGCCGAAACACTTGATCCTTTATGTACCCCCATAGAAAAAATTTCACGGGGCAAGATCCGGGCTTCTTGAAGGCCAGTGATGAAGAGCCTGGTCACCAATTGCTTCTCGACCAATCCAGCGTTGCGGTAACGTCTTGTTCCGGTATCCGCGAACAGCTAGGTATCAATGGGGTGGCTCACCATCCTTCTGGAAAATGGAATCCTTCGCCGCTTCTTCTAACTGTGGAAACAACCACTTCGTAAGCATGTCCAAATAAGGGATTCCTGTAACAGTGGGCTCGTGAAAAAAGGAAGGGCCGAAAACAGTGTCTTTGGATACAACGCAAAACACGTTGACTTTGGGGGAAGCGCGATCGTGTTTGGTGGTTTCATGTGGAGGCTCCTGACCCCATATTCGCACGTTCTGCCGGTTCACCTTACAATTNTGTGCCGGTTCACCCTACCATTTGTATGGAACGTCGCTTCATCGCTAAAAACCAGCTTAGACATGAAGGCATCGTCTACCTCGTTCTGGGTACATAAAGGAAACATCAGACCGTCCCTTTCACCTTGACGTGTCGAATGCGAGCTCGCTACCCCCTCATCACCTCAAACCGAGAGTTACGAACGCCATGCAAACCGTAACCCGTAACACCGAACATTGTGATAAGAGCGTGAAACGAGTTTGATTATGGCGTAGATATCGTTCGGGCCGCTCATGGTGGTCGCATGGAACATTTATGAATGTATGGTAACCAAGCTTGACAGTTTCCCGGTTCATTTGATTGGTCAATCAAGGTTGTAAGCTGTTTTATTTTGATTTTATAGACATTCTAAGTTGGGGAAAGTTTTTATACTCATCGTATATAAATTAACATTTTTAAATAGTCTGCAAAAAAATTATAGTTCAAAATAACCGCATAATACTATAACAGATAAATAGTATCCAAATTCAAACTACATACTCATGCATAATACAAAAATTATTCTATCATTGCAGCCACGGCATGCATAAGGCACTCAATCTTTCGTAGGCCACGTTATTAAAACTGTCTGTATAGTTGAGAAAGTGACATTACTTCAAGATTTTTAAATCTCAAGTGATGATGATTTATCTGAAACTGGTGTCATAAGGCCTGAGTCAACATTTAAACTGACGTAGCGAATGTGAATAAAAGCGACAACTCATCTTTCCATTGACGTGGCAAAGGAAATGACACACTACTCTTGTATT